>JAUPTC010000223.1:0-71879 GCA_030762895.1 Sophora flavescens | reverse complement strand
GTTAAACAGAAAGAGAGAGAGAAAAGGACAAAAAAATAAAAGAAAATAGAAAAAGAAGGAAAATGTGTGGGTTTATCTCCTTAACAAAATTAGTCTAAGAAGAGTATCTATTCACGACACTTGAAGTCCCGCATGGGAGAAAACAATCTTCTTTACTCACCTCACCTTATATATAAAGAGTGGATCCTCAAGTGTTTTTTACACCATGAAACCTTCACAATTAGGCTTAATAATATGTATAAGGCATTGACTTTTGAATAAAAATTTTGGTTTCTAATACTTGGGATTAAAAATTCTAAATATAAAACCTAAACATTTTAGTAAAAAGTTTATTATTATTATTATTATTATTATTATTACTTTTTTTTCCTTCTATATTTTAAGTACGTAGTAACATTTTTCATTTCTTTCCTTTTTACTTTGTCTTTTAGCTTAATAAGTTAAATTTTTTTAAAAATTATTAAGTTTTTCCTTTCTTTCTTTTTTTTAGTATCTTTGTTTTATTTTTATGGATTAAGGTTCTGACGAAGGAATACTCGTAATTAGTCGGAGTACCACCGAAATTAAGACTTTCATGAGTAATGACCATCCCTTGGGTTTTACCATAGTGCTGACGGGGCTTAAGAAGTACCAATATGATCTTAATCCAAATGCTTTGGTGTGTATTATTTTATGCCATAATGTCGATCTACCATAAGTAATTAATATTTATGAAAAATTCTCTTTTTAATTAATCAATGTTGTGGATTAAGATCCGATGATGGAATACTCATAACTAGTCGGAGTACCGACGAATGTACGACTTTCTTGAGGTGAGGACCATCTTTAAGGTTTCGTCAAGAGTACTGACGGGCCCCTTAAAGATCCCATTAATATAATCTTAATCCACACATCTTAAAGAAACAATAGCAATAAAAATAATTTAATTTGGTTGTATATATACCAATAAAATAATAAAAAAACAAAAAACTTTAACAAAGATGGAATAATTGAGGATACCAATTAAATGCTATCTCTAAACGGAATTATTCAAAGTAACCACAAGAAATACAAGTGAAGAAGAAGGTCACTATAAATAGAAGACCTCAAGTTTTGAAGAACAACTTTTGCCAATCGATAATCACTCATTTTAATATTATTTCAAAAGCAAGAGTCTGTATTCTTTAGTTTGAATATTGTTGTAATATTCAACTAATCTTAAACCGTCATATCCTCACACATAGTGAGTTAAGAACATCGAATATTAAATCTCTTTGTTAGAGTTAGAGCCTGAAGATACTTGGTAAAAAAGGAATACTTGTAAGTCTGGAGAGGTGTTGAATACTTGGTTGCAATCTATTTGGAGAAATAGTGGATAAATCCTTCAAGTCGGGAGGGACTGGACGTAGCTCTTGGTTGGAAGATAGTGAATCGGATAAAATCTTTTGCGTGGATCTTCTATCCCTAAACTCTTCGCTTTTATTTGCTTATACTAATCGTGGGGGTTTTGATATTGCTTTTGTTAAAGTCTTTTAAAAAGTATCTTTATCTTTATGCTTGCTTCTGTTTCTAATTTCCTTAAGTGCAAAAATTGTTTTAAAGGTTGTCTTCGAAAATTATTAACAAACACAATTCAACCCTACCCTTTTTGTGTTTTCCCGTATCAACTTCAAATCCTTCCAATTTTTCTTGAGGCTATTTGATTGAATTTCACTCGGGAGTCCTGATGGGGTCTAAGATTCACAAATCAAAAATAAATGAAACATTCTTGATAAAAATAATAAAAATAAAAAACTTTGCCAACGACAATATAATTAGGATATGATCGAAGTGATGGTTGCGTAAATTATTTTGAATTTTTTTGAGGTTATTTTATTGATTTCACCAATAGTGTTGACATGCCTAATTTCTACACTCTAAAATAAAACATTATTTTAAAATAATAAATAATAATAACAACAATAATAATAAACAAATATGATCAAATTTTCTTATTCCCAACTTCATGATTGTGGTGTATTATTTTCTTCAAATCTTATTCTGAAAAATGAGCCATTTTTTAAAAATAATCTCTAAAAATATATTCTTGAAATCAACTTCCTCTTGTCTTTACGAATTATTTTCTAAAGTTCAAATCTTATTCTGAAAAAAGAGATATTTTTTTAAAAATATTCTCTAAAAATATATTCTTGGAATCAACTTCCTCCTGTCTTTACAAATTATTTTCTAAATTTAAGAGCTTGATATACCACAATCTTATTTAATATTGTTCCGTAGAATAAATGACTACTTAGCCACTCATTTTTTGTCATAGTCATTTATCATATATGATAATATGTTGACAAATGAGACATTTTAAAAAAATAATAAATTTTTTTCTTTTAAAATAATAAAGGACCAACATAATTTAATAAGCAAACACTTCATATTAAATAGGTAAATATTATTAGAACGGGTAATATAGGGTATTAATACATTCACTAATCGTAATTAATCCATGAACCCAAACTCTGAAATGTAAATCATATTTTTAGGTGTCCAATTACACCATTTCATTTTTATGGATAAAGCGATCGGTGATTACTCCATATTTCTCTCTATCATCTAGTTAACAAATAATAACTTTTTTGGGGTGCCTCCAGGATGGTTGTGACAGATTTCTATAATTTAAAATGTTTTTATAAAAACCTTATAATTTAAAAAAATAGATTACAACATATTTAAAATAAATTAATTAGATCCTTATTAATCATAAAATTCTGTGATTAAGTTACTGAAACATGCATCAGCAACACACGGCGAACTACAATTTGTTAACAATGTCTAACAATCGTGTGGGCAAGTAGGAAACCAATTTAAAGTTTTCGATGTTGCTAACCTATTTAAGATACTGATTAAAGAACTCAAAAATAATAAGATTTTATTGAAAAATTAAGTGTTTATTTTTTAAAACATTAAATATACACTACAAATGTTAATCGACTTTTAATAACGCAGATTTAATAGCATTTCCGCCCTGAAATGCTATTAAGTGATGGGGACTTTAATAAGCTTTCCAGAAAACGCTATCTTAGGTATCACTAAGATAGCTGTCGTGAAACCGCTTATTAAAAGTGCCACTTTAGGAAAAAGATAGCGGCTCCACACTGAAACGCCTATCTTAGGTCTTCGTGAAGCAAAATTAAACGCTGCTGAACTCGCCTTCCCTCTCGCTTTCCTCATTTTCATTCTAACGCTTCCTTACCTCTGTTGCATGCCATCTCTTTTTTCTTCCTCACCTTCGCCATTGCTCGCGCCGCCGCCGAAAGGGAAAGAACCCACTCGAACCCAAACCCCCGTGCCGCTGCTCCTATCGCCACCGCGACGGCATTCTCTGGAACCCACTTCCAAGTTTGCAGCTTTATTGAACCCACTCTCCACACTCTCTTAGGCTCCACTCACGCCACGGTGACCACAAACAAGGTAAGCCTCTTTGCCTCCTGGCCATTTGAAAGTTAGGATTTTTTGTTTCAATTGCTTCTTATTTTCACGCCATGGTGGTTCAACTTTTTCCATCACAACCCCAAGTTTACGCCCACCACCTTCCTCGTGATGTAGTGGTGTGTCTGGCTTTTTTTTTGTTACAATGATATCGCATTTTAAAAAAAAAAAAACTCTGGAGTTTTTGAGTTTATGCCTATTGAATGGTGAGAATATGTTACTGTATTCTAGTGACGGAATTGTAGTGTAGTGTATAGAAATAGAAGAAATTGATAGTTTGGACTTTAGCTATTTAGGCAAATATAAAATTGTATGAAGTTTTAAAAAATTTCAATGGATGTTCACAAAATATTTCAAGGGACCATGGTCCCCTTGCTCCTTCCTTGCTTAAAAAGGAACAATTTAAGGATTGAATGGTGATGAGCGTGATTCCACATCATCTTTGTCTATCATTTTGCATGCATTTTCATGTAGTTTAGGCATTTTTAATTAGATTTTAGGTTAATTTTCCTTTGAACGGGTAAAGTGTTTTCGTGGTGTTGTTTTGCGATATCAAGGGTAAATTGCTCAAGATCAACCATGATGAAGTTTGGATGAAGACGGAGCTTTAAAATCAAGAAAATGAGCCAAACAGAGCCTATCACGGCTTAGCCGTGATGCCCATCACGACCATGATCGAAAGCAAAATCAAAAAGAACAAAGGTCAAGTCGTAGTTCACACGCTTTACTTACGCGATAGCCATCACGACTGCGACCCAAAACCAACACAAGTCGAGGTCGTCGTGGCCATGCCATGATGATATCACGGCCGTGATGACTATCATCACGCCAGGCGGATGAGCATCACGGCCATGACAAACCAACCAAAGAAGAATTTTTCAAGGCAGACCGTCACTTCCAAAGCCGTGGATAGCCATCACTACGCGGACGCGGACATTACTTGGCTCATAACAGAACTGGATCTAATTTGAGTTGATTAGGACTCTAACCCCTCAATTTATAAATAGGACCAGCAGAGGCGAATTGATGAGCCTTTGGGGCTACTACTCTAGGCATAGATTTAGGACCTCTTCTCCTTCTCCTCTCTTCTCTTTTCTGATTTTTATTATGTTGTCAACCCAGCCTTGTCATCTCCATGGCAAGACCGGAGTAGTAGCTAGTTTCTAGTGGACTAGGCTCGCCTGAGGCAAGTTTGTAAATGATGTTAATTTGATGTTGAAACTATTGTTGATTTATAATTGTTTTAGATCTGATTTCTAGTGTGTTATTCACTCATAAATTTCGAAAACCGTTTATTTACGTGACATAGACGTTTCTAAGGAGGAACCTAGCGTGAACTTAGGATTTCTAGGGTGATTCACCTAAAGGGGCCCTGAGAGCCACCAGTTTGTGAGATGTGAATGATCCAAGGAGGAACCTAGCTGTGAACTTAGGTTATTTGCATGACCGAGACATTCCAAGGAGGAACCTAGCGGTGAACATGGGGTGTGGACCCATAGAAGTCAGACTGGGACTGAAATCACGAGAGTTAGAAGTCAGTCCTCGAGGAGCAACGAGTTGTCACGAAACGCAAAGGGTCCAACTGGGATCACTACCACGAGAGTAGGGTCGGTCAATTGGGCACGGCTTGAACCCGAGAGGGAGCTTAAGCTATTAGAGGATAAACTCGCCTTCAAGGCAATTTCGTAATCAACAAAGGTAAATCGATTAGCAACATAAACAACCTCAAAGGTAACCCAAATCCCTAGGAATCCATTTTAGATAAAAACCCCATAAACAATTGTTTTCTGCTTTAATTGTTCTCCGCCATCTATCTTTCAATTCAAAACCAATTTCAAAACCCTCTAAAAAGTCCAGAACTTAATCGATTCAAATTCATTGTGATTCGGGAACATAGTCCTGTGGGTTCGAGTATCTTTATTACTTGACGGCCCGCCTGACACTTGCCGGAATCGCACGAGCGCGCACGCATCCGCACGACATCAAGTTTTTGGCGCCGCTGCCGGGACTGGCCTTTCTCGAATTTCACCTAGTTTTTAAATTGATTTTCTGGACCCTTTTCTTTTATTTGATTTTATTTAAAAAAAAAAAAAAATCAAAAAGTCAAAAACAAAAAAAAATTCTTTTCCTTCTATTGTATCCATCTCTCTCGTGCGTTATATGCAAAGATCTCTAAGTCTTGGGAGCCTTAGTGAGATTGATCCTGAGATCGAAAGGACCTTCCACGCACGTGAGAAGACTACAAAGAGAGGGAGAAAGGTCGAGTCCCGCCCATCTCATGGCGAATCAACCTGGATACAAAGCTCAAGGACTACGCAATTTCAAATGCGAGAGGCTTGCGAACTGGGATTGCAAGGCCAGAGATTGAGGCGAGAAAACTATACCATACCACCAATGCTAATCAACATGATTAGGCAACATCAATTCGGAGGATTACCTTCTGAGGACCCGACCGATCACATAGAGACATTTTTAGAGTTCACCGATGCAATCCTGATTCATGGAGCCTCGGCCGATGTTGTGCGCTTGAGATTGTTCCCCCATCTCTCACCGGAAAGGCGAAGGCCTGGCTAAGCAAATCCCCGCTAACACTTTGACTACTTGGGACCAATTGAGCAAAGCTTCTTGAGAAATTCTTCCCTCCATCCAAGACGGCCTACATAAGAACTCCGGATCACCGCTTCTTCCCGAAAAGACTGAGAATCATTATCGGAAGCCCGGGATCGACATAAGGGATCCTGAGTCGTGCCCACATCACGGACTCGAGAGGTGGTTAATAGTGCACACCTTCTATAACGGATTAGACTACTCTTCAAGGTGTCACTAGATTCTCGCAGCTGCTGGAGCGTTTATGAATAGGCCTCTCTCACCGAGGCATTCAACATCATCGAATGTCGCCACCAACTACCACCAATGGGGATCCGAAAAGAGGTAATAACCCGAACAAGATTTCGGGGTAAGTTTGAGGTAAATAGCACAGATCTTATTATGTCAAAGATAGACTCACTTAATAAACGCTTTGATCGGCTTGAAAGAGCTAATGTGAGTGCATTAGGTGCTACTAACCTTGTTTCGGAGATTTGTGGAATGCAGGACATGACATGATGGGATGCCCACATGGATCCGGGCGTCGGAACAAGTGAACTCTTGTAACAACTACTATGATACGAACCCGAAGCTGCCCAACTATGCTCCCCAAATCCCTACAACCAAAGAAGGAACAACCCTTACCTCTCCTACGGCAACTACAAAGAACACGCCTTAATCACGAGCTCCAAGAAGGTCAAGGTAATAAGAGAACTACACCGGGTACCCTCGTGTACAAAGATCTAAACTCGAGACTTTATTTGAAAGTTTTGCTCAAACTCGACAAAACATGGAATGGGAGTTTAGACAACAAGGAAGGGCAAGGAGGAGGCAATAAAGGATCTAGAATCTAAGGTAGACAACTTAGCAACTCATAACAAGATGCTAGAAACCCGGATTGCCCAACAAGCCAAGACATACCAGACCTAGAGGTATTCCTGGGCAACCCGGCAAATCCCAATGAGCATTGCAATGTCATACACTTAAGGGATGATAAGCTCGGGGGGGGTAGCTGAAATGGACGTGGAACCGGAGGAGGACACGAGCGAAAAGGAAGAGCCGAACGAAATACGCCCCTCTCCACCACCGCATTCAACCCCCGATACCTTTCCCACAAGGTTGGTTAGAAACAAGTAGATGTAGAGACTAAAAATGCCTACTAAACCGAAAGACCTGTAGTTTCTCCATCGCTTGCTCTGATTGAAAAAGTGCAAATAGACCGAGCCTTATGTGACTTAGGCTAGTGCGAGCTTGATGCCCCTCACTATCATGGAAAGGTTGGAAAGCAAAGAGTTGAGACTGCTCAAATTCTCCTTACAATTTATGATTACCAATCTAGACTCCTCTAGGCATACTAGAGAATGTCCTCCGTGAAGGTAGGGAAATTCTTCATCCCTACCGACTTCCCTCGGGTATTGATATGAAAGGAATTCTCACTCCCATCATTTTAGGAAGGCCATTCTTGGCAAATCACTGAGCATTATTGACGTAAGGAATGGCAAACTCTCTCTAAATGTGGAGGAAGGCAGGTAAATTTTCGCTGACTAACCTTTGTAACAACCTCCTTTGGTGAGCCATGTGTGCGTAATTGATGTAACGCCCCAATGCAGAGAAAGAACTTAGCATGGAAGCAACCCCAAAGATATGCAGTAAGGCTAATGATGCACCCAGCAGCTGGTGAAGTTGGAGTTACTGTCCATGCGAAAACAAAACTTCCTCCGGAGGAAGGAAGGCTAGGAAGCTCCGAGAGAAAGAGCAAAGCGAAGCACATCGGCCGTATGGCAAAACCTATTTGAAGGAGCTCTATGGAAGAGAAGTGTGCCTGCACTTCTACGCCCAACCACCCCCTGCTGATCGGACGAAGTATGGTCGTTAAGACCATAAATAAGCGCTTCGGGAGGCAACCCAAGTTTTCTCCTTTTTCCTTTGTTTTTGATTTAACCTCTTGAATAATTGAGAAGATCAAGAGGCAAAAATATCATTAATAAGTTTGTCTAGTGCTTCTGTGTTGGTAATAAGAAGAGCATAAAAAAAAGTCGAGTCCATCACCCCGCCGTGATAAAGGGTCACTCCGTGATGAACTAAACAAGAGCATTAGCGATCCGCGCTAGTCGTGACAACCATCACGGCGTGATGAGTAGGATGCTAAGATCGTGTGCATCACTGCCTGTGATGGATGTAGATCACGTCTGGATGGGCAACTCCCGAGGACTGCAAACTATCACTTCTGCCGCGGACGGGCCTCACTACTCGGATAAAATTTCTACCCAAGTTTTGACTGAATGTGAAGCCAACACCGCCACCACCTGCAGTTTGTTCCATTTTCTCCTTCTCTCCGACTTGGATTATTTACATTGAGACAATGTAAGTAATCGTTTCGGGTAGGGTATTTATTTTTGCATTTGCATTGTTACACCATACTGCATTCTCATAGGCATAGATCGGGTATGATCACATCTCTAGATTGCCCTCCTCACTTCTAGAACATGCATCCAATCCCGGAGAACTTGGAGCCAAATGAATTGAGATGTTGAATTTGAACCCAATTTTTCAATATTCTCGTGATATGGCTAAAAATAAAATTTTGGAGATAGTCATTTGAAAGTTGATAATTAGAGTGCTGGTTCCTTAGATTTGTGTTCCTCATCGATTTTTGAACTACTAAAAATGTAAGATTTTGAGCCAAAAGTGGGTATTCACTAAATCTACCCCATTTCTTGTGATAGAGTGATTTAATTCCTCATGGACTCGTATTTCTAGAACTGACTTGAAACCATTTCAAAACTTAAAATTTTTTAAAACATTTTTTGAAATGATTGAGGCACTAGGTATTTTCCTACTTCTCCCGAGCTTTGAATGATAAATGCTACCCTTTAGTCGCTTCAATTTGTTCTAAAGAAAAAAAAAAAAAAAAAAAAATATTTTCTTGGTACCATGAATTAATTTGATAAATAATGTTTGGTATGACACCTTTAAAAAGTATTACAAAGGCAAAATGTAGTGGAAAAGAATGGGATGAAAATATTTCTCTGAAGCAAAAAGCCCTTCTCCAAACGTGTAGAAAATGAAATAAACAAAAACGGAGGGCGGGGATGACAAAGAAAGTTGAGAAATGAAAAAGAAAAAAGAAAAAAAGAAAAAAAAGAAAAGAAAAGAAAGGTGGAAAGTAACCAAAGCCCAGTGCGATTTTGCATGCCATTGCACAGAATGCTCGATAAACTGGCTCAGCCTTCTTGAAATTCCCTTTCTTGATTTTCCCACCTAACAATAAATCCCATGGCCACATTACAACCAAAGGAAAAGACCTCTTTGATTCTAAGTGCTTTCAAAATAAAGTAGAGATTTGGTTAATACCAAGCTTATAAAAATACTTTACTGAGGAAATGGAGGAATTGTCATAAACCCTAAAACACTTGGAGTGAGGTGAGATGAGTGCCCAAATCACGAGGATACGAACTTAAAGAACTCCAAGCTTTTAAAAGATAATTTGTCGGGTGCTTTTAAAATAATTTATAAGTATACAAGTGTCCGAAATTGGGTATAAAATTAATGTCACTAATTCTAAGCCTTGATTGGCAGATCTTACTATCATAGTATGGCAAGCCCATTTAATTTAAAGAATATACTCGAATAAAAGCTAGTATTTTACGAAAATCTTTATAAGTCTCCTCCGTGAATCCCATATCCTAGGTAAAAGAACACCGCTAAACTAATTACATTTTCACCCCGTAATTCCCCATACCCAAATCCAACCAGCAATAATATATAAAAATAACAACATAACCATAAGCTTTACAAACCAAAGGGAAAGTTTAAGTTTGCTTTTAAAACACACGCCTCCGAGCCATAAACATTTCATTTTAAAATAAAGGCTCTCTCGAGCCATACTCATACATACTTATCAAAATAATCTAAGTCTCAAAACCTAAGTCATTCTAAAAGTATTATTCCCGAGAAGAACTCACGTGATCGCTCCACAATCAAATACTTCATCAAGCAACTAGATCTAAGTCTCGAGTGACTTAGGAAGACTCCTCCGCACATCTCGTACTAAAAATACCCGAGGTACAATAGCAAACTGTAAGAAACCCGAGATGTTTGTGGTGGTGAGATACCATCACAAGATATATCCCACAACAACCATATACATGATACATACATCACGTAATCATATAAGCGTAAATCATGCATATTCATAACATATCGGTTATATCAAAGTGGTCTCAAACCCGCACAAATAATCTTTGAAAATATGCATGACACTTCAATCATCGTGCTCTAACTTAATCTCATGAGATCACAACACCATATCATCACCGGGGAAGTTAGAGTTGGTCAAGCTTCAGCCCACCTGGGCAGCTACCCCTTACCCTCATGCATTAAGGTCTCAGATCGCAACGCCACATGTGCCTCTTAACTCGGCTTATGGACGGACCCGCATACCACCTTTGTATCCGATTTAATCATCAATAGCACGCCTCGCTTGGGGAAATGCACATGATAAAATATTTTATTGAAAGGATTTCTTTGTGTTCATTCTTTTCACCTCCGTTTCAAAGCAACGACTTAATCATCATTTCCCCATCACTTGAGAACTCGAAACATAGGACTCTATAGTCCAAATGCTCAATCACAATGCCCAAGACCGTGGGTCGCTAGCCAAGGGTTGTGGTCGAGAAAACAACCTTCACCTTTAATCATAATCATCACACGCGGTCAAGACACACCCAACACAACGTGATTAGGACCCAAGTCCCTAATATCATAACCAGGGCTCTGAGTCCCGGTTAACACCGATCCAAGATCACGTGCACATCACCGAATACTAGAGGCGACGCCTCGCTCTAGATTCACTTTCATAAGTACTTATTTTTGCTCAAAGAAAAACAATCCAAAATCAATCCTCGATAACCTATCCAGCATCTAAAGTTTCTAAAATATTTGGAAAACCTTTTCTTTGAAAATCTTTTTATAAAGCATCTTTGAAATTCTTTTATCTTTGAAATATTTCCAATAGGATATTGCCAAATAACCTTGAAAGTTTTCACTTGAAAACACATAGTTCTAAAAGGATTTTCCTCTTGTATAACAATAGTCCACCAAAATCATTTCAACATTCAAAACAAGTACTTTACGTTTAAAGAGCTTTTGGAAAAGAACACCAATCCTCCATATTCAAAGCTTATTAAGGTTTTTAATCCTTATTATGGTTGAGCATGACGCACGCCTGGCTTAGCAAACTTTCAATCAACAACAGTATATCATCGCGTAATGGCAATCTCACAACTGAAAGCATTTCATCACATATATGCATTATATCATTTAGAACAAGTACACTCAATCATCGATAATAGCGGAACAGTTTAAGTACATAAAATAATCAAGTCAGCCAATCATCATATAAGTATCCAGCTAAACACCTACACACATGCATACAACATTGAATATCCTTAGGAAATCCCCCTTACCTTTGAAGACAAGTAAAGGATCCTCGCCTTAATACTCACATTAGCTCCAAGAGTGTAACTATCTACTCCATCAAGCAAGCATAGCCGTGTCAAACGCCTCGGAGAGGAGAATCCAACAACGCGCAACAACCAAAAATCAAGAAATCAATTTCACGTGATCAAACACACATTCTAACTTTATCTAAACACCTAATCTAATTACCAAACAAGGTTACTTTTAAAGAAAATCATGTTTGAAGCTCACGCTTCCTAATACCCTTTTAGGAAACTTTGTTTTGATTAAAAGATCTTGAAAAAGAACTTTGGAAATCATCCATTAAGAGTCCTAATTACACTAAATCATAATTAATTTCATAAAAACATACCCAAATTCAAATAAAATCAAATTGGGGGTTTAGGGCTCATTTTAAAATTTAGGGAAAACTCGGAATAATGAAATTGGTTTAGGGAAACACAAACTCGCAGTCCCAATCTCATAAAACAACTTAAATTTCAAGATTAAAATCAAAATCGTAGGGTTAGGGTTGTGGTTTCAAAATCAATTTGGGGATTTACAAAAGAGAAGAGGTTAGAGGTAAAACTCTTACCCAAGGTGAAGAAGAGATGATGTGGTGGTGCTGTCTGGGAGGTCCGCACGGCTGAGCAGCAGAGAACGGAGGGAGAACAGGCCGTGAACACGCGATCGCCTCTCCCACTCCATGCAAGCGCTGACGATTTAATCGACGGCAGGCAGCAGGTCGCCTTCTCCCATAGAGACGCGGTGAAAGGGCGATCGACGGGTACACCTACGACGCGGCGCGAGACCAGGTGGTGGTGGTCGCCCCTCCACGCCGAGCGCGATCGAAGCTCGCTACTGTGGGCCGCGACCGATCGGGGTTCCAAGGTGGTGGTGCGCGCGAGTTAAGGGAAGGAGGAGGAAGAAGACGGAGTGAGGAGGAAGAAGAGAAAAAGAAAAGAGAAGAAAGGAAGAAAGAAAGAGAGAAGAAAAGAGAAAGAAACAGAGAAAGAAAAGAGAGACAGAGAGAGAACGTCGAGAATGAGAGAGAAAAGTGAGGAAGCTTAGCTTTTAAGCTAATTATTTAGTGATAGGTACCAAATGAGTGATAAATATTAGGCCTAAAATAAACATGTTTTTTTACTTTTTGGATTCTAAAAATAAAGGTTGATAAAAATATGTTTTCGAAATTCAAGTTAGAGTAAAGATTAATAATTGAACTGATCAACTAAGAAAATACTCACCTCAAAATTTACTCTCCGACAATTACCAAACCAAAAGATTCTTCACTCTAAAATTAAATAGAATAGGAAGATGAAAATGATTTTCTCTTAATCATATTATTTAAAATATTTTTCTGTACTGGTTTAATAGTGACAATAACGTAATTATTGTCTAGTAAACGTGCATTCACCCAAATAAGTCATGCTAACGCACCCAATAAAATAATTTGAAGAGAGTAATTTAATTACTCAAACTAAACCACATAACATAATAAACATAAACATCCAAATAAAATAATTAATCCTAGGTGTAAAAACTAGGGTGTTACATTACTACCCCTCTTAAAAAAAAAATTTCGTCTCTCGAAATTTCGTAGCTCAAAACTAAACAGGATGTTGTAATCATACCTTAACTCTAAAATCTTGCTTTGTATTTTCATCGGTTCATTCCTTTTATCTCTAACTTTATAACAAGATCGATTCTTATGCCATTTTATTTATCCTCGAGATTTTTCACTACCGCATTATCCCCACTACCTTTGATATTTCATCTTAGTCTATTACACTTCAAAGATCAAAATCAACTCATAAACTCGACAATTGAACTCTCTCAATACACATCCATTAGGAAAAACTTTCTCTAATATCTAACTTTCACAGATAGCATCAAAACCAACACTAACTTTACATAACATCAATTAACCTTCTACTCAAGAGATGCAATCATAATCTTAGTCCAATTGAGCTTAATCTACTCTTCTCTAGTCATATCAAATTCACACTTTTCAAACCTCCAATCAAAACGTCGTAACATTCCCCCGAGTTGCACATGATAACCTTTGCTCCAAGAACCTAAGAAATTCAATCTTATTAAAATTGAATCTTACCACATCCAACATAGTCCGTCCTCTTCTTAATTCCTCTCGAATCTTTTGCCTACTTCGGATTTCATATCCTTCATTTGCCTCTCATCTTCAATTTGGTTCTCAAGCCCCGTTAGTATCCCTGTTTTAAGAAATTTCCTATGCACATCTACCCTATTGTCCAAGGAAAATACACAACTCCTAACAATTCCTCCATCTCAAGACATAACTCTATCATTTATACAAGGAAGTGCTTGTATCCTAACTGCCCTTATCCTATGTAGTTGCAACCGAGAAAAGAGATTATAAAATAGTTTCTCTAAGGCCATTACCCTTAAGAGTTGCACCCAAAACAAAGCCAAGAAATCCGGTGGATACTCCCTAATGGCAAATCTTGGATTTAAAACATCTAGTTTCCACTATGGATCATCAACCACATATTTACCAAAATAAAACCTCAAAGATTATAAACATTTCACCATAACTTATCACACTCGAAAGACATAATCAAAACTTAATCACTTCTTGCCTCAAAATTTGTCTACTAGCAAAACTTCTTCAACACCTTATCCTCACAACGAACATCAAGTTCAACCTTAACTCTATCACATATATCAACTTTCAACCCAAAGCACACAATTATAGTCTTAGTTTTCTTTAAATATATTCCACCACTCCAAATTATATCATAGTCATTCATTTCAATCTTAAAGAATACGATTACATTTCTCCATGCAACTACAACCAAAAGGAATCACTTCAACTTGAATTACCCAAAATCATAATTCTTAAACTTTTCTAACAACTTAGTTTCACTCAAGAACTCCTCTTTACTATGTCCGCTCAGCTTAAGGAAAACTACCATATATTTTTCCGTTAATCCTCGGACTCACTAAGTCAACATTAACCATAAACATTGATCACTACTCTAAATTCCTTTAATGATATATCTGCCTCGGTCATGATAAAATCCATTGTAATCATCTCACTCAATGACGTTGAACTTAAGGGTCCTCATAGTACCATTCACATCTATACACTAACGAAACTCCTATCAACTCTGGTTCGTCCTACCATAGAGATGACAAAAATTTAGGTACCACACTATCTCCCAGCTAACCTGCTAACGATAGGTAATCTCATTACTCATCCATCCCACTGAGGATGATCAGTTGGACTTAGTCTCAACTTAGTCCTCAACACTTAAAGTAAACTTAACCGACACACGTTTGATAGACTTCCGTTTTTCATCTGAAACAACACTTAAAGATACTCCATGAAATCTGAACAATCTTCTGATACATTATTCGGTTCACCAACTCTGCTTGTGGATCTTAACTCGTAAGAAGATGTAAACTTCACCAGTCGATCCACGATCACTCGAATTCACACAAAACTCGTGTAAGTCTTCAGCAAACTCATAATAAGAATTGAAGGAATGTCAACATCTTAACAAGGAAGGTTTCGATTGTACATCTTGATGTGGAGATATCCAACTCACGACTGATGAGATAAGTCACACATCGACAACATTTGGAAAATACGTAGAACTAAAATGATCAATGATGAAAAGTACGGTCGAACCGCAATAAGACAAGACCTTGGTGATCATAAAAGAATTTCTCAAGAAAAGAAATTTTTTCTGGATTTCACGTTCACATAAGCATAGAAAAGAATTTCATTAATTTGAAGGATATCGAACATCCAAAGATGGAAAAAGATCATTCCATCAGGTTCGTGGGCGTAAAAATGCATGATCAATACACATTTACAAACATGAATCTAATAAAGTTCATTCTTCCACAAGAATCTTCCAACGGATTCAAAGGATCAAGGGGTGAATAATGTCTAATCCCAAGAGGATTAATTCTTATTCTTAATACAAAGAATTTACAAAATGATGACTTTCACCTCTATCAAAAATGGAAGTGACGAAACTAAGTTCCACCAAGAAACTTCGCTATCACGATATTATCTGTGTTATAACTCAAGAAATAGTCATAACCACTTTTCTCAACAAGGTGTGAAAGTATCCAAACCAATGGATTCTGTTAAATCAAGTCACCCAAATGTCTAATACATCGAGGATCATTTTGAAGTATGTACGACTTCTCACAACAAAGAAATGAATAACTAGAAATTTATGAATTAGCATAACTAATTCATAAGTCTCGACAGACTGCTAATTCGAATCAGAATATATGTCTGACACATACCAACTTCACCGTTGTGATTATCTAATACACTCACAGGATTTGAGAAATAAATGTCAACTGACGAATACAAGAGAATTAAAGGGTACAATGAAGAGTTCCTTAATCAAGAAACACTCACCCAAGATCGAAAATCCACTCGATTCGTCTTGGTTCCAACCAACATACACTTCTTTCTAGCCAAGCTTAGTATGACCACCTTGAATTGGGTACGATCCCGGACAACTTAACCAATCGATCCAACATACAAAAGGTTGATCTTTCCTCATAAACTGAGTTGACGATGCAAAACCTTAGATAGGTCATCACTCCAATCTAGTAATAACTCATCTTCAAGTCAATCTTTGAGTAGTCGACAACTCCTCGAAATAGATTTACCAAATCAACTACGCAAGTCGTGAGAATACTTGTCCATCATTCGCCCTCTTACCTAATCGGCGGAAATTTACAAGTGACACAACCTCCACACTACAATTGGTGCTTCACAAGGAAAACACTCGGCCTAACAAACGGTTCGAGACCACCGATCTTTCAGGTTGAATGAGTCATCTAACTCGCCTTTAACTTCGTAGGGCAACATCCTACACAACGCGACAGAGATCTGACCGAATCCAGAAACCAGATCAATCAAAAATCAATGTCCTTTGCTAACCATAAACCTAGAACATTTCCAGGAAACACTCCCGGGAAAAAAAAAAAAAAACCTTTACACAAGCACCTTGTTTCGAATGTCAGACACGATTCGCAAGGATAATCGAATGTCATATTCGAACCCAAGTAACATTCAAGATCTAAGGCCTCCTGTGACATAAAGCCCTTGGAAAACCATCAAGAAACATATACTTGTGTACAACACACATTGCTTCAACAAGAAACAATTCAAACAAGAGCCAACCGGAGATCACACAACAAAAACTTAACAGACCTATTCCCAAAGATCCCGAAAGACTCGACCAGCTCGATACCACCTTGTAACGCCCCCTTGAGGGCATTACTTACGTAACACATGCGAATTTAAATTAAAAGATAATTTGTTGGTGCTTTCGGAAAATAATTTATATAAGTATATAAGTGTCCGAAATTGGGTATAAAAATTTTGTCACGACTCCTAAGCCTTGATTGGCACACGAACTTACTATCATAGTATGGCAAGCCTATTCAATTTAAAGAATATACTTGAATAAAAGCTAGTATTTTACGTAAAATTTCGACAGAGTCTCCTCCTGTAATTCGGACATCCTGTAAAAGAACACCGCTAAAATAATTACATTTTCACCTGCACTTTCAGCTTACACCAAATCCAATCGAGCAACAATATATAAAAATAATAGCTATAACCATAAGCTTTACAAGACCAAAGAAAACAGCTTAAATTTTCATTTAAAAGATATGCTCTCGAGCCATAAACATTCCATTTTGAAATAAAGGCTCTCTGAGCCATACTACACATACTTATCAAAATAATCTAAATCTCAAAACCCTAAGCTGGTCATTCTAAAAGTATTTCCCGAGAAGAACTCACGTGATCGCTCCACAACCAAATACTTCATCAAGCAACTAGATCTAAGTCTCCGAGTGACTTAGGAAGACTCATCTGCACATCTGCACTAAAATACCCGAGGTACAATAGCAAAACTGTAAGAAACCCTGAGATAGTTTGTAGGGTGAGATACCATCATAAGATATATCCCACAACAACCATATACACGATACATACATCACGTAATCATATAAGCGGTTAAATCATGCATATACATAACATAACAGATGTTATATCAAAGGGTCTCAAACCCGCACACTCAATCTTTTGAAAATATGCATGACACTTCAATCATCAGCTCTAACTTAATCTCATGAGATCACAACACCATATCATCACCGGAGAAGTTAGAGTTGGTCAAGCTCTAGCCCACCTGGCAGTTACCCCTTACCCTCATGCATTAAGGTCTCGGATCTCGCAACGCCACATGTGCCTCTTCACTCGGCTTACATGGACAGACTCCCGATACCATCTTTGTATCCGATTTAATCATCAATAGCACGCCTGCTTGGGGAAATGCACATGATAAAATATTTTATTGAAAGGATTTCTTTGTGTTCATTCTTTTCACCTTCGTTGCTCAAAGCTAACGACTTAATCATCATTTCCCCATCACTTGAGAACTCAGAAACATAGGACTCATAGTCCGAATGCTCAATCACAATGCCCAAGACCGTGGTCGCAGTCAAGGGTTGTGGTCGAGAAAACAACCTTCACCTTTAATCATAATCATCACACGCGGTCGAAGACACACTCAACACAACGTGATTAGGACCCAAGTCCCTAATATCATAACCAGGGCTCGTAGTCCCGGTTAACACTCGATCCAAGATCACGTGCACATCACTCGAATACTAGAGGCGACGCCTCGCGTTCTAGATTCACTTTCATAAGTACTTATTTTTCGCTCAGTGAAAAACAAATCCAAAATCAATCCTCGATAACCTATCCAGGTTATCGGAAAGTTTCTAAAATATTTTGGAAAAACCTTTTCTTTGAAAAAATCTTTTATAAAGCATCTTTGAAATTCTTTTATCTTTGGAAATATTTCCCCAATAGGATATTGCCAAATAACCTTGAAAGTTTTCACTTGAAACACATAGTTCGAAAAGGATTTTCCTCTTGTATAACAATAGTCCACCAAAATCATTTCAACATTCAAAACAAGTACTTTACGTTTAAAGAGCTTTTGGAAAAGAACACCAATCCCTCCATATTCAAAGCTTATTAAGGTTTTTAATCCTTATTATGGTTGAGCATGACGCACGCTCTGGCTTAGCAAACTTTCAATCAACAACAAGTAGTATATCATCGGTGTAATGGCAATCTCACAGTTGAAAGCATTTCATCACATATATGCATTATATCATTTAGAACAAGTACAGTTCAATCATCGATAATAGCGAACAGTTTGAGTACATAAAATAATCAAGTCACTCAATCATCATATAAGTATCCAGTTAAACACCTACACACATGCATACAATCATTGAATATCCTTAGGAAAATCCCCCTTACCTTTGAAGACAAGTAAAGGATCCTCGCCTTAATACTCACATTAGCTCCAAGAGTGTAACTATCTACTCCATCAAGCAAGCATAGCCGTGTCAAACATCTCGGAGAGGAGATCCAACAACGCGCAACAACCAAAAAAATCAAGAAATCAATTTCACGTGATCAAACACACATTCTAACTTTATCTAAACACCTAATCTAATTACCAAACAAGGTTACTTTTAAAGAAAATCATGTTTGAAGCTCACGCTCCTAATACCCTTTTAGGAAACTTTGTTTTGATTAAAAGATCTTGAAAAAGAACTTTGGAAATCATCCATTAAGAGTCCTAATTACACTAAATCATAATTAATTTCATAAAAACATACCCAAATTCAAATAAAATCAAATTGGGGTTTAGGGCTCATTTTTAAAATTTAGGGAAAACTCAGAATAATGAAATTGGTTTAGGGAAACACAAACTCGCAGTCCCAATCTCATAAAACAACTAAATTTCAAGATTAAAATCAAATCGGAGGTTAGGGTTGGGGTTTCAAAATCAATTTGGGGATTTACAAAAGAGAAGAGGTTAGAGGTAAAACTCTTACCCAAGGTGAAGAAGAGATGATGTGGTGGCTGTCTGGGAGGTCCGAGACGGCGGAGCAAAGAGAGAACGGAGGAGAACAGGGCCAGAACACGCGATCGTCTCTCCCACTCCATGCAGCGGCCTGACGACGAACCGGACGGCAGTTGCGAGGTCGTCTTCTCCCATAGCAGACGCGGTGAAACGGGCGACCGGACGGTACACCTACGACGGGCGCGCGAGACCAGGTTCGGTGGTCGCCCCTCTCCACGCCGAGCTGCGATCGGGCCTACCAGGGCTGCGGTCGCGACCGGGGTTCCAAGGTGGTGGTGCGCGAGTTAAGGGAAGGAGGAGGAGGAAGACGGAGTGAGGAGGAAGAAGAGAAAAAGAAAAGAGAAGAAAGGAAGAAAGAAAGAAAGAAGAAAAGAGAAAGAAACAGAGAAAGAAAAGAGAGACAGAGAGAGAACGTCGAGAATGAGAGAGAAAAGTGAGGAAGCTTAGCTTTTAAGCTAATTATTTAGTGATAGGTATCAAATGAGTGATAAATATTAGGCCTAAAATAAATATGTTTGTACTTTTTGGAATCTAAAAATAAAGATTGATAAAGATATGATTTCAAAATTCAAATTAGAGTAAAGATTAATATTTGAACTGATCAGCTAAGAAAATACTCAGTCCAAAATTTAATCTCCAAAAATTACCAAACCAAAATATTCTTAACTCTAAAATTAAATAGGATAAGAATATGAAAATGATTTTCTCTTAATCATATTATTTAAAATATTTTTCCGACTGGGTTTAATAGTGACAATAACGTAATTATTGTCTAGTACTTTTAATAAAATTTATAAAATAAAATAATTAAAAAATTTTACTAAAACAATTTAAAAAAATAAAAAAAAAAACATAAAATAAAATAATTAATAAAATTAAAAAAACATTTAAATTTTAATTTTTTATTTTTGGTATTTGTGCGTATAAGTATTTTATGATAAAAGACTAAAGACTAAAGATGAAAGATAACGTTGATTGATGATGATGAACTTGGGTAGCAGTGACCCAAGCGGTGGTGATTGTTGGTTGTGCGTTGTGTTGCTCATTCATGTATTAGAGGTAGGAGTAGTGTTGCACTCGGATACCATACCTTCTTTGGAATTTTGCATATATATATATATATATATATATATATATATATATATATACATTAATATGATGAGATGATTATGTTTGGATATGCTATGTTTATATAATGCCTGTTCATCTGCTAACCGCTTCCATCCCATATGTTGATATATGTGTTTATTACTCCTACTTTTTGTTTGTATCTTTAGGATATGTAGATGATGCTGAGCAGCTTTGAAAGCTTTTAGTGAGCTAGCTACTGTTTTTAGTTTATGTTGATTTGATTATTTTGTTGTTTATATATTAGGTGATTCCACTTATAATGAGACCTGGGTATGGGTTCATATATGTTCTGTTATGTTTTCAAACTAGTGTTTGGTTTTCCACGTTCAGGATATGTTACAATGCGTACCTTCGCCTCCGGTTTTATTATTATGATATAATATGCATGTGTTCTCTTTCTTTACCACTATATCATTTACGTTTTATGAATATATCTTAGGTAGATTTGTCACACCACGTGCCGAAAGAAACACTTTAGCTAGCTCTCCTTCACCACTGAGCCACACTCTCTCCTCTTTGTGAACTTGAGATAATGCCTAAACCTCATTTTTGCTTTTTTTATTTTTGCCAAATATTATCTGCCCCGGCCTAATGCGATGTGAATGATTGTGAGACCCATTTTGTTTCAAATATTTTTTGTCATCAATCTTGTTTATTTGTTTAATGTTTTCTTTTATTCAAGTTTTCAATTTATATAGCTTAGAACATATAATGTTAGTCAAAGAGTTGCTTGGATGAGTTTTTTCTTCTCTTCGACCTTATATTCTATTTTTTCCATATTTGGGAATGTGAACTCTTCTCCAATCTAATGCAGGTCTCGGAATATATGAATTTCTTTAGGTAATAACTTGCTATGTTTGTAATACTTTTTGTCTTGTTAGAAGGTTGACGTGGGCAAGTACAGTTGGAAAATCCCTTTATTACTTGTGTCTGTTGTGATCGTGCCTTATAGTCTGAATAGAGGCACGCCATGCTTTTGGGCTAATCGTCTAGGCGATGTTAAGTCAGCACTCCTGGGCTCAATGGTAACGAATCGCCTAAATATGCGCTGAGTGGGAGCACGCTTGCCCAATGAGGAGCACGATCGTGCTGAGCGTGTGCCTTTTTAACCTGAATTAATGTGACAGTGTTTTAGTAAATCGTAAAACTGGCTTTACATGTCACTCCTACAAGGGCCCGAACCTAGTTTCTCCCTATTTTCTCTAAACCATTGCATTTTGAGCTTTCTTGAGACTTAGGAACGTCTAGTTGGGTCGATGTGCTTAATCATAGTAAGGTGATAGTTCTTCCCTCTTTTGGTTCCTTTTTTTATTAAAATTGGGAATCTAATGTTTTGACTTTTTTGCTTGACCAAGGCTCGGGAACTTAACCAGCCGTTCGAGGACGCGTTGGTTTATCGGTTGAGTTGTCAACATTCGGATTCTTATAACCACAGGTATGGGGGAGAAGGATAGTGTATTCATTAGGCGCGAAAGTCGTAAATTAGGATCCTATGACCCCATTGTTTGCTAACGTATGAATGTTAAAGCTACTTTACATCTATGTTTAAATTGTTGTTGATGCCATGAATTGTTTCGTTGTATGGATTAATTACTATGCATGTTAGTTGGTTAATGGTATCTCTAGTTGTGTATGCTTGTTGTCTCATGATTGCCTGTGTTATATTCCTAGTGATGTCTAATTGGTTGAATCTGGACATGATATGAGAATTGTTATTTATTGTAGTTATAAATCTTTGTTGGCCGAATGTTGATTATTTGGAAAGTGTTGATGATGAACATGTTAACAAGACCCTAACTAATTTAGGACTCTCTATTACCGTAAATGATTAAGGGTTATTTCCCAACTGTATAATAAAACATCATTTGCTAGTGAGAGGTGAGGATTGATTCTAACTGGATTAGTTAAAGAACTGGATCTATTTGAGAGTGTAGGTCAAGACCCGGGTGAGTGCTACCCACTTTGAGTCGTGAATGAGATTAAAGGAATTAAAGGGGTGTTTTACCCCAAATGTCCCCAATAATGTAATAACACACCCATCTAATGAAGAAGATTTAGATAGCTTAATTAAAAGATTGATTAATATAAACAAGGATAACAAGTTGGTCTGCGGTTCTGGCAAAGGTTCTTAAGCGCGATAGGCTCTGGGGCCTTATTGGCCAAAGTGGCCTCGTGCTTTTTGGCTCGAGGGTGTTGATAAGTTGAACCTACGCTTTTTGGCTATGGGGCCTTGACCCAGAAAGGTTAACAATGTGTTGATGTTGACGTTGGTGATAAGTCTTGGGTGCTTATTGGCCCAAGCAAAAGAGGTGGTTGTCTTGTTTTTCGTTTGTGCTCTTGCGCATTTCATCGTTGATGTTTTTAGTAGGGTTCAACATAGGGAGGTCATCCTGTAGTTCGATGATCCGCCCTAAGACTCTCGGGTGGTTCACCCTGGTTTAGGAACCATGCGCTCCAGTGTGCGTACCCTCTATGGTCGGCCCAGTTATCCAGGGGTTTTCCGCGGTTTGAGAATCCCCACATTGGTGCTTTTGGCCAATGTGGGTATGTAACTACGAAGTTGCCTTCCTTAGATAGTTTGGATCCACATGCGCCAATGGAGTAGCATAATAGTGTTGCACCGCATAACATATGTTGTTCGGGAGATGATATAGTGATGATTATATTATGTTGATGTTATCTTTGTTGGTAGTGTCGTGGTGATGATGTATGTTCACTTTGCTCAACTACTTCCATGCCGTGGGTTTACATGATTTCTTACTCCCGCTTCTTTTTCTGTGTTGGCATGTATCTCTTCTTGAAAGGATCGGTGAGCAACTGGGAGGAGTGACTACGGGAGGCGCGACACTTGCTAGGATGTTTAGTTGTTTTAGTATTTATAATTAGTATTACTTTCGTTTCATTGTGGATCTAGGATTTTATTCCGAACAGTTATACCAACTTTGTATATGACATCTGGATATTAGGCTGGGGTGGACAACGGGGGTTCTTGGTTCGGGTCAAAAAGCCCAACTCGAGAAAACCGAAACCCTAAATACCGAACACATTCACGAACGTTTGTAGCATAAGTTAGGTCGGGTCAAGGCCGCTCGGTTAGCGGGTAGGAAATGGTTGGGTTACTGCTTTGAGAAAGAAACAAAAATTGAAGAGAAGACAAATAACAGACAAAGTCAAAGAGAATTGATACTTGTGATTTACAAACCAAGTGAATAAAATGTTCAACAAAACACCAAAGAACCAACTTTAGACAAAGGTTGAAGCTTTGCAGTGCCTTCTTTCTTTGTTGCTCAGATCTGCACTATTTGCTCGGAGAAGAAGCATGGAGTGAGAGAGGGCCTCTAGGAGCGAATAAGGCAGTGAGGGGAGGGAGCCCAGCTTAAGGGGAGAGAGGCAAGCGAGGTGTAAGAAACAACAGAGGGTTCAGAGCAATAGGCGAGGAAGAATCTGGCGTAACTACATGTCGGGAGCTCGGGGTGGTGGAGGGGAATGGAAGAATGATGGCATGATGCCATTAGGGGAGGGCCGGGGGAGACGAAAGAGGGGTTTGGGTGAGGGTCCGAGGGGGACAAACTGTTAGAACCTAGAGATCAAGCGAGCAAAAAGGAATTTTCGTTTTGGGAAATAAGGCAATTTTGCTCTCAGTTTTTGAAGTGGAAGAGATATTTAAAAAAATTGTTATTTTCCTAAAATATTACAAAAAACTTTTGGGCAGTGGGATTGGAGATAAAGTCCCGACTTTAAGTATTTAAACTAGAAAACTGACGTAAAATATAATGAGAATCACGCATCCACGCCTTTAGTATATGTAGCTTTAATATTCATATATTGGGTATTTATTTATGCTGGTTGTGGCAGTCCATCTATCGGGTGCTGGTTCGGTGGATTTACATTTTTGAAATCCGAATCCTAACCCGCGTGCGGTATACATTTTTTATTGTTCGGTTTTTTTGGGTTCGGTGGCGCCTCGGGTTGCTGCTCCAGCCTAGGTTAGGCTATGTGTTGATGTTAATACACTTTGTTATGTTTTATCTTTTAAAACTATGTTTCTTTCGCATTGATGAGATGTTACAATATGGTACCTTTATCCTGTTTTTTATTTTTATGAAATTAAATGCCGCGTTTTTTTAATTCTTATCTCCTTCAAGTAAATGTTTTATATTAATATGCGGGTAGAGGGTATCACATTTAGTGGTATCGGAGGCGGACTGTCTTATCAGCAACGATGAGTGTGATTTCACCGCCATATTTAATTGACATTTTGCATGCATTTTCATATAGTTTAGGTATTTTAATTTTATTTTTTGTTAGTTTTACCTTGGAACGGGTAGGCGGTTTGGTGGTGTTGTTGTACAGAATTAAGGATAAAATGCTCAAGATTAACCATGATGGAGCTTGCATGAAGATGGGGCTTGAAAAGTGAAGAAAATAAATGAGCCAAAACAGAGCCCATCACGGCCATGATCGAGCAAGGCGTAAAGAAAGAATGGAAAAGTCCAGAGTCGGTCGCGGCCAGGCCGTGATGTCCATCACGGCCGAAGTGACATGTTAGTGAACGACCCTCGGTGGCGAAATGATCCGCCAGTTTATTGATGGTGGTCACGGTGGTGTGAGACCAGCGTGAAAGCAACCTCCAAAGCGAGAACCTGTCACGACCGGGCCGGATGGCCATCACTACGTGACACGATATGTGGATCTATAGCAACTGATTTGATTCTGAATTTGTGTTGGATTGGGATTCAAATTACCTAATCAATAATAGGGCAATTAGAGAGACTTTTGATGACTTTTTGGGCTGCTACCCTTAGGCATAGATTTAGGATCTCTCTCTTCTTCTTCTTCTTCTTCTTCTTCTCTTCTTTTAGGTTTTCATTTATGACGTTGTTAACAAAGCTTGTCATCACCATGGCAATGCTTAAGTAGTAGCATTATTCTAGGGATTGGGGCTATGCCCAAGGTCGATTCATGTTATGAATTGATGTTTTACCTTTGTTAATTCGATTTTGCTTTAGATCTGATTCTATTGTTTTAATTACTCGTAAATTCGGTGGCCACTTATTTGCGTGTCGTAGATACTCTAAGGAGGAACCTAGCGGTGAACTTAGGTATCGGATCTATAGAATCAGACTTAGGACTTAAATCACGAGAGTTAGAAGCGGTCCTTGATTCACGAATTGTCACAAAACTTAAAGGGTTCAATCTAAATTCAACTACCACGAGTAGGGGTTGGTTTTTAGTGGGCACGGTTTTTGTAACGTAGAGGAGCATTAACTTATTTACGATAAATTCGCCTTCAAAGTAATTTTGATAATTAACAAGGGTAGTCAATTTAGTAACATGAACCATCTTGTTGGTAACCCAATTCTAGGAATCTCTTTAGATTTGAAAACCCTAATTGATTTACTTTCCTTTTTAATTGATTGCGTTCTTAAATATCTGATTTCGACTAATTCTTATTTCAAAAATCAAATATTTTCTAAATCCTCCATTTTATATAGTCGATTTAATTAGTTTAATAATTAGTTGTTATTTGAGATCACGGTTTCGTGGGATCGATGTTTTTATTACTTGCGGCGAATCCGGCACACTTGCGGAATCCACGCGACATCAAGTTTTGGCATCATTACTTGGGCGTACGTGCTTTCTTGAATCTCAATTTAATTGTTAAATTGATTTTTCTGGACTTTCTTTTTATTTATTTATTTATCTATCTTTTTATATATTAAAAAAAAATTTGTTTTTTCATTTATCTCTTTTCTTTCTATTGTATCTATCTCTCTCTATAGGTGTTTTCTCTTTTATGCAAAGATCCCTAAGTCTTGGAAACCTATTGAGGTTGACCCCGAAATCGAAAGGACCTTTCATAGATGTTGGAGACTACAAAGAGAGAGGGGAAAGGTTGATTCCCATTCCACTCATGGCGAATCTCACGGATACAAAATCCCTGAAGGACCCACGCAGCCCCAAATGCTAGGGGTTTGCGGCCCCAGGATTCAGGCTAGAAATCGGGAGGGGGGAACTACACTATACCGCCTATGCTATTTAGCATGATTAGGCAACATCAATTCGGAGATTACCCTCGGAGGACACCCGATCATGAGGAGACATTCTTGGAGTTCACCGATGCAATTAGGATTTATGGTGCCCGATTGATGCTATTAAGCATAAGGTGGTTCCCTCCTCTCTCTTGCTTGGAAAGGCAAAAGGTTGGATTGAAGCAAGTGCCCGATAATACATTGTCGACTTGGGACCAAGCTGAGAGCAGAGGCATTCTTGGAGAAATTCTTCCCTCCATCCAAGACTGCTTACCTATGAGCATGAGATCACCGGCTTCTTCCAAAGGACGGAGAATGCTTATCCAAAAGCTTGGGATCGCTACAAGGAATTGCTAGAATCTTGCCCACATCATGGACTCGAGAGGTGGCTATTGAGTATACCTTTCTACAACGGATTGGATTACTCTTGAAGGTGTCACTTGACTCCGCAGCTGGTGGAGCCTTTATGAATAGACCTCGACCGGGCAAGCATTCAATATCATTAAAGCGAGCCCACGAACTACCACCAATGGGGTTGGAAAGAGGTAATAACCTAGAAAGATTTCGGGGTAAGTTTGAAATGAATAGCACCGATCTAATTATGTCTAAAATAGACTCCTTTGAATAAACGCTTTGATAAGCTTGAAATGGCTAACGTGAGTTCAATAGGTGCTACTAATATTGTTTGTGAGATTTGTGGAATGTAGGGACATGACATCATGAGTGCCCACATGGTTAGTACTCATGGATGCGGCGCCCGGGAACAAGTGAACTCTTGTCACAACTTCTATGACACGAACCCGACGTTACAAATTATGCTCCCAAATTCTTACAACCAAGGAAGGAATAATAGCCCTTACCTCTCTCTGGGAACTACAACAACACGTTGAACCATGAATTCCAAGAAGGCCAAGGTAATAGGAAACCCGCGTCGAGGTATCCTCAGTAACAAAGGTCTAAACTTGAGTCTCTTTTGGAAAGTTTTGTTGAAACTCAAACAAAGCAAAATGAAGAGTTTAGGCAACAAGGTAGGAGCATCAATGAGGCAATAAAAGTTAGCATCTGAGGTAGATAACTTGGCCATCCATAATAAGATGTTAGAAACTCAGATTGCACAACAAGCTAGTACATATTCTAGAGCCAAGAATCGTTTCGAAGACAACCAGTTAATCCCAATGAGCATTGTAATCTTATATACTTAAGGGAGATAAGCTTGGGGTAGTTGAAAAGGATATGGAATGTGAGGAGGACATGAGCCGAAGATGAAGAGGTAGAGGCAAAGTATGTCCCTCCGCCACCGTACCCAACCCCAATACCTTTCCCACGAAGGTTGGTCAAGAAAAAAGCAAGTAGAAATAGAAACTAAGAGCTTAATTGAGGAGCATGATGCCATGATAAAAACTAACATGCCTCCTAAACTAAAAGATCCAGGAAGTTTCTCTATTGCTTGCTCAATTGGAGAATTAAAAATAGACCAAGCCTTATGTGACTTAGGGGCTAGTGCGAGTTTGATGCCGCTTACTATCTTTCAGAGGTTAAGAACCAAGAAATTGAGTCCATCCCAATTCTCTTTACAATTTGCGGATGAATCAACTAAAACTCCTCTAGGCATACTAGAGAATGTTCCCATAAAGGTAGAAATTTTTCATTCCTACCTATTTCATGGTATTGGATATGAACAAAATTCTAAATTCCCTATCATACTTAGAAGGCCATTCTTGGCCATAGCTGGAGCAATAGTAGATGTAAGAATGGCAAGCTCTCTCTGAATGTAGAGGAAGGTAGGGTGAGATTTTGGTTTTCCCTAACTCATATAACAACCCTCCTTTTGAGAGTCATGTGTGCGGGATCGAGATATTGTCTCCGGGTGAAGGAAGAGCCTAATATGGAAGCAACTCCCAAACTTAGCATGACGAATGATACCAACGGTGATGAAATGGGAGTTGCTCATCATGTGGAGTTAGACTCTCCCGTGGGAGGAGTAAGGCCATGAAACTTCAGTGAAGAGAGCAACCGAGAAAGCACAATTGGCCATATGAACAAAATCGGCTCTTTGAAGGACTTCCATGGAAGAGAGGTGTCCTTGCACCTCCACGCCCGGCCGACCCGGTTGATTGAAAGAAGCTATGGTCAAGCTTAAGACGTAAATAACGCCTCTTGGGAAGGACCCAAGTTTTTTCTTTCCCCTTTCATTTGTTTTGAATTTTTGTTTTTCAATACTTTGAGAAGATCGAAGTGAAAAGCTCACTAATTGATGGTTTGCCAAGTATTTTCAAAGTTATGAAAGCAGCAAGAGAAAAAAGGCAAAGAAAAATAAAGTCAGAGTCAATCAAGTGGCCGTAACCACATTTTTCCAGCTTCTCTTTGACTGGTGATCGGCCTGCAGCTCGACTAGTTTTTGACTAGTAAAGACCATGGTTTTATTCGAGTTAATCTCGTTTTCTCCCAATTTTGGATGTAATTGTCCTCAAGCAACATTTTGAGTCTCTTAAGTATTTTTAGGTTAATTTAGTTGATTTTGAGTCAAATAAAGCACTTCTTTTTGCTATTTCTTGTTTCCGGGTTAATAAAGAGAAGCAGTGCAGGATTATTCGCCCAGGGAGGCTACTCGCCTCGCGAGCCTAGAAGCACTTCTTTGTGCGAGAAATGTCATCCTCTCTGTCTCGCCCGCGAATCAACTGTCTCGCCTCGCGAGAAATCCAAACTCCCCAAGGGGACCGAGACCATCATAACTAGGCATGATGAAGATCACGGCTGTGACATATTGGATTGAAGTCTCGCCTCGCGAATCATGATCTCGCCTGTGATAAAGCCAATCAATGAAGATATGATTCATAAGATTAGCCTCATGGGAGGCTTCCTTGCCTTCTGCCCGGTCTTGCGGAAACGTGAATCCCTATAAATTCTTTGTTTTAGGAACAGAAGCGAAGGATCTTCTTTTCCTTTTAGATTAGACGGTGCCGGATTAGGTTTTGTCATATTTGTAATGGAGAACTAACTCCTTGGATTGATCTACTGTAATCAATTTGCATTGCCACTTGAGGTTCTATAATTCCCATTTAAGCGCTAGTCTCTTTCAACATTGTTATGTATGTTCCTGTTTGCTTAATTCGAATTGTATGGAATTAGTATTGACTTGTTTCGATGATGTTATGTTCCTATACTTAATCACGTTTGCTTAATTGGCGTGTGTTCAATAGTGTTTGCTTAATTCACGAGTGCTTCACCCGTTTGCTTAATTCGGAATTAGGAACATATATCTCGTGGCGGTGATTTAAACTTGTTAATTGTTGCTACAATCGAAAAGAGATTAGAATCGATTAGGGCTTGGAATGTATATGAATCAATGATAGTGGAAACGAGAAAGCAGTAGATTAGTCGTTTCAATTATTGACAATCACTATTTGCATTGTTTTCTTAACTGCTCTTTTAATTGAATTTCATTCCCCCCCCAAAAGCAGACTTTTCTGCGAATAACAATCCAAGAGTCCTTGTGGACGATACTGAGTTATCGCTCCCTAACTACACTTTTTCCAATCACTCGCTTTTGACCAGTGTGCGGCGTGTTAAAAAATTGGCGGTTCACGGGACTTTGTTGTTATTAACAAAAAATTTTTTTTTTTGCACTTGCAATTAGTTATCTTGTTTTTGTCCGGTTATGAATCCTAGTACTTCCAGTGGAGATTACATGCAAGGTTATATTCCTAATGTTTATTATGAGCCACCATGCATATATTATCCTAACTTTCTTTGGAGGTTATGAGTTTAGCGATGGTTTTGACATGATTGGGTGAATGAGAAGCAACCTTTCTATCATAGCCAACATGGAGGAGAGCGAGCGGCTTGGATGAGATTGCTTCTTTGGTGCAGCAGATGACACGCGAGCAACAATGCGGTCGACCCCACACTACGCCAGACTCGATCTGGAAGAATTGCAGCGGATGGCGAACACAATCTTCGGGGTGGCGAACACAATCTTCAATCACCGCTCAAATTAATCAAAGCCAACGGAGGATAGAGGTTGTTTTTCGTGAGTTGGCGCTCAAATTGATCATATTGCCTCCACCTCGGCTACTTCTGCAAACTTAACGTCTGCTTGAAGAACATGCGGATTCACAAATAGTTGTTCTTGACAATACTTCTTTGGAGCATGATTTTGATAATAATGTCAAGAACTTTATTATTGATGAACCGTGTGTTGAATTTCCAGGACATTGAAGCCTTTTTCGATTACGCCTATTGTACTTTATGTACTGCTATACTAACACTAACCTTTGTGTGGTGTGTCTTGAGATTTTTGCTGTATAGTAGGTGATGGATTTGTTAGTGAAGTGAATGAAGTTCGTGTAGGTTGGCGGACCAGTAGCCCTCCCCACTTGTTCATCGCCTCCCACAGTGGAACAACCAGCAATGGAGTTCAAGCCTGCTGAGAAGGCGGATTCTTCATCCTTAAATTTGAAGGCACTATGGCAGTCCAAGAGGTTGAATCCCATTTTTATTGGGAGGACTTTGTTGACAAGGAGGTCATCTTTGACGAAGAGGAGTGAGAAGTCAGCGGCACGGTGGAGTCACCATGATTGTCAAGTGCCCACTTTCCATATTCATGCTGCATGCCATGGGATCCGGGAGGATCATATTCTAATTTGAGCATCCCGTGGCGCTGTATCATAGGCGATGGGATCCCGGTGGAACCGCCTCCATGAGTTTTCTCTAAACCTTCTTCTTTTTCATTATCCTTGCTTTGTTTTTTGTTTTGTTTTCTTTTAACTCTTTGAATAATTTGAGAAGATCAAGAGTTTGTGTGTGAGTGTGTTAGTGAGCTTGCTACGGATTTTGTTGAAATTTGCATAGATGGATTGCATGATATGTGTTGTTTGTTGATGAATTCCTCTCCTAGATTTTTGAAAATTGAAAATTGACCCCGTGTGAAAAAAACAATAAAATTTGAAAATTGAACTTTGAGATATTTCATTGTGATTGCATGATTTATGATAAGTTTGGGGTGAAGGGATGCATACACTAGGGTTGTATCTCGGTCAAACAATTTGGGAAAATTGTCGGGTGAGGATTTGAGCCTCGACTTGTGAATCCCCACTTTTGGCTGTACTTTCCCGATTTGCTTGAACCACTTCATGGTTTGCATGTCTATGTGTTTCATCAAATGATTTAGGCAATTTTCTTTGAATTAACCACTTGGCTTGAAAAGAACCATCCTTAATGCATGTTCCCTAGTTAGCCGCATTGGCCTAATAAGCCTTATTGTTTTTTGATGACCTCGTATTATGAGCCTAAAAATCCGAAAAAAAAACCATGTTAACTTGATCTTAGGATTAGGAGAGCATGGAAGCTTAGCAAGAGAATGGTTGCAAGAAACTAAGTTTGGGGTGGCTACAAGGATATGATGTGTTGTTTGGGATTGAGAAAAAGAAAAAGAAAATATAAGGGTTGGAAGTGATAGTGTGATTTTACATGATGTTTTCTGTATATTTTTGCATGCATTCTTCATATAGTTTAGGCATATTTGATTTGATTTTATTAGTTTTTACCTTGGATCGGGTGAGGCGGTTTCTTGGTGTTGTTTTTGCAGAATTCAAGGAAAAATGCTCAAAATCAACCGTGATGAAGCTTGGATGAAGACAGAGCTTAAAAAGTTGAATAAAAATAACTCGGGCCGGGCCCATCACGGCTAAGCGGTGATGACCCTCCCCAGCCGTGATGGCCGTCCCAGACGGCGTGGCGAGGCTCCCACATGGCGCTTCAGAATTCTCATCCACGTCACGGTGGTGACACTCATCACGGCCAGACGTGATCAATCCCAGCTTAAGGGACTGGTTGTCACGATAGTGATGGTAGTCACAAGCTTGGCGTGACATTACTGCCAAGAAGTCCGACTCCGTACGTGTCACGGTTGTGATGGTGATCACGCGGCAAGCCACGTGACAGCTACGACTTTTGCCTTCTTTTTCTTTCAATTATTGCTCGATCACGGTAGTGAGGGTCATCGGCTGGCGTGATGGGCTCTCACTGGTTATTTTCTTCACTTTTTAAGCTCTTTCTTCATCCAAGCTTCATCATGGCTGATTTTGAGCATTTTTCCTTGAATTCCTTGGCAAAACAACACCAAGAAACCGCCTCACCCGATCAAGGTAAAAACTAATAAAAATCAAATCAAATATGCCTAAACTATATGAAGAATGCATGCAAAAATATCGGAACATCATGTAAAATCACACTATCAAATCACCCCGATCTTATTCAATTGCTTGTCCTCAAGCAATCACTAAAAGCCAGAAGATCAAAATAATCAAAGCATGGATAGTGAACCAAGAACCGGGTAAATGATCCAAGTAATAGGTAATTCAAACAATTCAACAAGAGACAATCAATTCAAGTCCAATTAGAGCTTAGGTTCCTTAGATTCATGTTCTCAGTGATTTGGGCACTCTTTCTCCTGAAGCTCACCCGACTTGTTCATTTTTCTTGGCTCTCTTTTCTCACCTCACTCAAGTGTTAGGGAAATAAGACAATTCGCTCCATTTTCCTCAAGGAAATAATTCTACCATAGGCTTGACTATCAGCCAAATCTCTACTTTATTAATGAAAACAATTTAGAATCAAGAGGTCTTTCACTTGGTTATGCGGGGCCATGGGATTAATCGTTAGGTGGGGAAATCAAGAAAAGGATATTTTCAAAAGGGCTAACAAAATATAGCATTGCACACATGACCTTCTAAAATACCCTTATGGGTTTTTTTAATTCCTTTTCCACATTTCTTTTCTTTCTTTTTGTTTTATTTCTCATTTCTTTTTGTCATCCCTTCTCTATATATATTTTTCTTTTCTTTTGTTTTTCTTTTGTTTGGAGAAGGGAGATTTTTCGACTCAAGAAATATTTTTCTGATTCTTTCATCCCAAACTTTTTTCAACTACCTTTTACCCTTTTGTGGTACTTTTAGAAGGTATCCTATCAAACATTATTTATCAATAAATTTTGGGTACCAAGAAAAGTATTTCATTCTTTCAAGCTCAAAATTGGGCAACTAAGGCAGCATTTAGTCATTCAAACTCGGAAGGCAGAAAAATACATATTGCCTCAATCATTTTCAAAAATGTTTTCAAAAAAAAATTTTAAGCTTCAAAATGGTTTCAAGTCAAGTTCTAGAGAATATCAATCCAAGAGGAATAACACTCTCAACACAAAGAATGGGGTAAAATTTAGTGAGTACCCTTTGGCTCCAAAATCTCACATTTTAGTAGTTCAGAATCAATGAGAAACACAAAGCTTAGAACCCTATGCTAATTATCAACTATCACAGATTATCTCAAACATTTTCATTTGCAGCCTTATCACAAGAATAACAAGATTGGGTTCAAAGATTCACTATCTCAATTTATTTGGCATAGTAATCACAATTGGATGCAAAATTCAGGCAAGGGTAATTTAATTGTGTGATCATGCAAATCTATCATGCAAAACTATTGAATGCGATATGGACAAATGCAAAGATACATGCAAACATACCCACCCTAAGCTTAAAATTTACATTGTCCCCAATGTAAACAACAAGTTGGGAGAGGAAAGAAAAAAATTGGAGCAGCTTCGAGATAGGTGCGGGTCTTGACTTTGCTTTTTTCTTGTCTTCTTGCTCTTCCCTCCTTCCTTCTTTCCTGCAAATGAAGATAACAAAGAAAGGAAAGAAAAGTTGGGTTGCCTCCCAATAAGCGCTTCTTTAACGTCTTCAGCTTGGGGCTTCTTTCCATTAAGGGTTGGCTGGGCATAGAGTGCAAAGAGCCTTTTCTTCCATGGAACTCCTTTGAAAGATTTTGCTTACAAAGACCAACATTTGTGCTTCCTCTTTGCCACTTTTTCTCTGAGCCTCTTGCCTTTTTCTCTCCCTTCCCGACTGGAGGTTACCCTTTTCACAAGATGAGCGGATCCAACTTCATCACCAACTGGATACATCATTTGTCTTGAAAGAGTCTTGATTTGCTTTCATGTTGAGCTTTTCCTTCTTCTCGGGAGTAGAGGTGGTGCTGATGTGCAAGCGACTTCTTTTAGCCACTGTATCACGATGTCCACGTGAAACAATCCCTCTTCATCGCTACGATGTCATGAGCTTCAAATACATTGAAAGTGACTTCTTCGTTTTGCACTCGCGAGTTGCAATGGCCTTTTGTACGTCTATCAAAGCGCATTGTAATTTCTATTACAATGAGTAGTTAAATCCCTTTTTGTTGGGATTAGATGTAATCAAACCGATTGTTATGTATTTGCCTTGGTGATTATTACGTGTTCGTGCCTTTGTATTAGTGATTGATTTTCTATGCTTAATGCTTGTTGTGGCTAGCACCTCCATGACTTGATTAGTGTTTTGATATGCAATTGGAAAATTCGTATTAGAACCGAACTGAAATTAATCACCTAGTAACCCTTGCACCGTGGTGACCTCACGTAGTGATCGAGCAATAATTGAAAAGAAGGCAAAAGTCGGAGGGGTCACCCCTGCGCTAAATCTCGAATCACCGCCGTGACACATTAATGGAGTCGGACCCCCTCTTGGCGGAATCTGTCACGGCCAAGCCGTGACTACCATCACGGCGTGACAACCAGTCCCTCACGGTGAAATTGATCACGGCTTGCCTTGATGAGTGTCACGGCGTGGCGGATGAGGGGTTGAAGCGCGCCTGGCGAGCCTGTCACGGCTGGCCGTGACGCTGAACCTCCGATCTATAAATGAGACCTTTGGGCAGAATAGAAGGAGCTCTTCTTGGAACCAGATTTTACCTAATCTTCGAACTAGAGGCTGCTGTAGAAAGGCCCATGGAGTCCACTTTTCTCCTTCTTCTTTATTTCTTTGGTTGTGGCTATGATCATGAGTAGCTAAACCTCCATTGTTAAGGTTAGGGTAGCTATTTCTGAATTCTCATGTATTTGATTTAATCTTGCAATCTGTTTTACTTCATTATTGAGTGATTGATTTACTTGCTTAATGCTTGTTGTGCTAGCACCCCATGACTTGTTTTGTGTTTTGATATGCAATTGGAAAATTAGTTATAAACCGGGTGAGAGTAATCACCTAGTAAACCTTGTATCTGGGAATGGAACTAGGGTTGTTAGCAATTGCAAAATCCCCAATCTCAATGCAAATTCACTATCTAGTCCACCTAAGGAATTAGGGTCTATTAGTGGATTTGGGCTCTTGTCATCAGGGATCGGGGCTTGAGTAATTTAGTGGATTGATTGTCATAATTGAAGTAGAAACTGTTTGTTAGTTGTTTCATTGCATGAGGATGAAGTTTAGTGAAGCCTAACCCGAGCTCCTTTTATCATATTTGAGAGCGGTTTTTTCGCACTTCAGCATGTTTGACAAAATTCCCCAAAGAACAACTTCTTTTTGTTTTGTTTGTTTTAGCTTTTGTAGTTAGAACTTCCTTCAATCCAACAATCCGCTTAGATAGTAATTGGTTTGGTAAGTGTCGTGCTTTGTCGCATGATCCTGCGTGGGAACGATAAAATGCCTCTCCACCAGTATTACTTGCAGATTAGGGTATACTTGCTCAGTTCGTCAAAGTTTTTGGCGCCGTTGCCGGGACTGCGTTTCAATACTATCATATCCATTTTGGTTACTAATTTAAGCAAAAAAAAATATTTTTATGTTAAAGTTTTCATTGTTTTTCTTGTCATTTTTCCGGGTGTCTTTCTTTGTTGTGTGCTGCATCCTTTGCTAACATCTTGCTTGCTAGACTGTTTTTGTATGCGGTACTATCCCGGTGATCAACTTCATTCGACCCAGAAATTGAAAGAACAGCTAGGAGAATCGGAGGCAAGTAAGGCTGCGAGAATTTGTTAGAAAAGACTCGGATGGGAGTAATGGTGAAGATGCTCCACCACGAAGGACACTTGGTGACTATGCCAATACAAGTATCAACCGGCATGTCACAAGCATAGTGAGGCCTCGTGAACTGCAATAACTTTGAAATTAAGCCAACTCTCATCAATATGGTTTCACAAAATCAGTTTGCGGGTTGGAGCGGGGAAGATCCCTATGAGTCATGTATCCAATTTCCTAGAGGTTATGCGATACCAGTGAAGATAAATGGTGCCTCGATGATCTGATTCGCTTCTGTTTGTTCCCTTTTTCTCTAAGAGATAGATCCAAGTCTTGGCTCCAATCACAACCAAGGGAGTTTCACTACATGGGTGGACTTAGAAGCAAAATTTACGGCAAGATTCTTCCCCACCTCAAGATTTGTGAAGACAAGGGGTGATATTATAAGCTTTGCCTAACAAGAAGGTGAGACCCTTCATGACACATGGGACAGGTTCAAGGTTTACTCCAAAGATGCCCAAATCATGGGTTTGATGATCTAACTCAGATGCAAACATTCTGCAATGGACTGAGGCCGTCAACCAGATATATGTTGGATGCCTCAGCTGGAGGTTCCATGAATACGAAGACAGCTGAGGAAGCCCTGACTTTGATAGAGGCTATGGCCTCTAATGATTATTTGATGCATCATGATCGAGGTCCCACACAAGAAGGGGAGTGTTGGAGTTAGATTCACAAACTGCATTGTTGGCTCGAGAACAAGCTCATGACACAACAATCTGGAGTCTCTTGCAAACAACTAGCTCAACTCCCACACCAACTCCAAACCTTTCAGGGGCGACCATGCCACCACAACGGGTAATGAGATGTGATTTTTGTGGAGAGTGATCATGAGAATGGAAGATGTGAGGCACCACCAAGTTCCCATGAGAAAGCCAATTATGGGAACTATGGGCGGCCGGGCAACAACCAATTCCCTAACAACTACAACCAGGGTGGAGGAATCAACCAAATTTTGGTTGGAAGCAAGATCTTAGGACAAACAAGCAAGCCTCCTCCTACACAACCGCCTCAAGACCGGGTTTCTATCTTGGAAAACACCCTCAATTAGTTCATGCAATTGACTATGGCAAAACAAAAAATACCGATGCTTCTATAAAAAATTTGGAGGTTCAAGTTGGCCAAATTGCAAAAGCACCTAGCGGAACCTCCTAGCAGCGGTTTTTCAGGTAACACTCGACCTAGTCCTAAGGAGCATTGCAATGCTATTGTTTTGAGGAGTGGTAAAAGTCTTGGAGAATGTGGGCGGTGAGCCTTTGGTGAAGAATCCAGAAAGTTGATGGAAAAACAGAGTGGAGTCTTGAGGAAAAAGAGGAAAAGGCAAAGAGGTTGTAGTTGAGGAAGAAGAAAAAGCTAGTGAACAAGACAAGAGGGAGAAGCTAGTAGATGAGAATTCAATTTTGAGGAGAACTAAGAGTCAGATTTTGAAGGATGGAGACAAACCTCAAGTGATCCCCTACTCGTGAAGTTGCCCTATCCTCACTTGAGCAAGAAAAAAGAGAAAGAAGAACAATTCGCCAAGTTTCTTGATATCTTCAAGAGGTTACTGATTAATATACCCTTTCTTTGAAGCACCTTTGGAGCAGATGCCAACCTATGCAAAATTCATGAAGGAATTGCTCACAAAGAAAAGGAAGTTTAAAGAAGGCGAGATCTGTTGCCTTGATGAAGAGTCACAGTGCAATACTTGAGAACTACCTCAAAGCTCAAAGATCTGGTGGTTTCACCATTCCTTGCACTTTATTGGGAATGTTGCTATTGAAAGGCCTTATGTGACTTGGGAGCGAGTATCAACTTGATGCCGCTTTCAATTTTGAATAAGGCGGAGGTGGTGGGTAAAACCAACAAGGATGACATTGCGGTTAGGCGATAGATCCATCAAACGTCCTTATGGTATCTTGGAAGATGTTACGGTAAAGGTGGATAAGTTTATCTTCCACGGACTTTGTGATTTTAGACATGGAGGAGGATCGAAGTTCCGGCTCATCGGGGGAGACCAGAAACACATGAAAAAATAGGGGCTTTGAACCTAGGAGAACTTTCACCTAGGGAGACTCTTGGGAAGCAAAAAGGGTGGTTTTTCTCTCTTTCTTGGATTGGAAGAAGATTGGAGGATTCATCATGAGTTCACTTCATCCCTTCTCTCTTTCTCTTTTTGTAATTTCTATTACAATGAGTAGTTAAATCCCTTTTTGTTGGGATTAGATGTAATCAAGCTGATTATTATGTATTTGCCTTGATCGATTATTCTGTGTTCATGCCTTCGTAATAGTGATTGATTTTCCATGCTTAATGCTTGTTGTGGCTAGCACCCCATGACTTGAGTTAGTGTTTTGATATGCAATTGGAAAATTCGTATTGGAACCCGGAACTGAAATTAATCACCTAGTAACCCTTGCATCTAGGAATGGAGTTTGGTTTACTAGTAATCACGTAATCCTTAATCCTAATGCAATTTCATTAATCTAGGCCACCTAAGGAATTATGGTCTATTAGTGGAATTAGGCTCTTGCCATCCAGGAATCGGGGCTTGGGTAATTTAGTGGATTGATTTTAATATACTGAAGCATGAATGGGAAGTATCTAGTCCTGGTATTGCATGAGGTAGAGGTTTGGTGAAGTCTAGTCCCAACATATCCTTTCTGCACTCCAAGTGTTTCGTGAAAAGTCCCCAAAAAGATAAAAAAGATTTTATTCCTTCTATTTTGTTTATTTTGATTTCTCTGCACGTCTAGATGGTTCTTTGAGTTTGTGAATTGGTAATTGACATCCAATCCCCGTGGATACGATAACTGGTCTCACCACCGTATTACTTGCACGATGGGGTATACTTGCCTATATTCTAGTCAAGCAGGAGCCAAAGGCAAAGTAAAAGAGAAAAAAGAAAGCAAAAAAAAAGGAGAAAGAAAAAAATGTCAAAAAGGGTATTGAAGGAAAAGTGCTTGAGTCACCCAAGGCAAAAGAAAAATGGAAAAGGAACTTGAGTGGAAATTCAATGTATCAAAATGCTCATGCTCTCTTAGTTCCTAGGGACTTAAGCCTAGTACCTTTGAATATCCTACCCTTGCTGAGCCCCATTACAACCTTTAAAAGACCTTTTGATGTTGCATGCATGTTTTTGGTGGAACCTTGTTTGAGATGAAAATCAAATTCATGGGAAGTGCTCTTGAAACGTGAACTTGAGTGAAATGTTGATTGCTTAGACAATTGAGTGAAATTGAGTGAAATATTACATGCCCTTGTGAGGAAGGCAATTGTTTGAAACTGGTGATCTTCCTTTTATGTGTAACTTGGATCTTCAACATAGATTAATGATTGCATGAATGATGGGATTCTCAATTGTTCCAAGGTAAATGAATGTGGGGGTTATATTGTTGCAAGGGGGAAAACATTGAAGAAAAATTGTTTTGTTAAGATTGCATGGAATTTGTGCGAATTTGATTGAAACCTTTAAGCTTGCCAAGTCTGAGTCTTTTTGAGTTTTAGTTTGCTTGGGGACAAGCAAAGTTTAAGTTTGGAGTATTTTGATCGACCTGCACCTCAGCTAGTTTTTGACTAGTAAAGACCATGGTTTTATTCGAGTTTAATCTCGTTTTTGCCTAAATTTGGATGTAATTGTCCTCAAGCAACATTTTGAGTCTCTTAAGTATTTTTAGGTTAATTTAGTTGATTTTGAGTCAAATAAAGCACTTCCCTTCTATTTCTTGTTTAGGGTTAATAAAGAGAAGCAGTTCTGGAATTATTCGCCCCTTGAAGGCTACTCGCCTCACGAGCTCAAGCCTTTACTGTGCCGAAATGTCATCCTCTCTGTCTCGCCCGTGAATCACTTTGTCTCGCCTCGCGAAAATCCAAACCACGGGAGACGAAGACCATCACGGCCTGGCCGTGATGAAGGCCACTGGCTGTGACAGTTGGAATTTGAAGTCTCGCCTCGCGAATCATGATCTCGCCTCACGAGAAAGCCAATCAATGAAGATATGATTCATAAGATTTGCCTCGCGAGAGGCTACCGCCCTCATGAGCATGTGAGAACCAGAATCCTATAAATTCTTTGTTTTAGGACGGTGAAGGATTGATAAGCCTCTGGTTCATCTAGTTTTATGGCTAGTATGACCGGGGGTTTGTGCTAATTATATTTCGTTTTACCCCAAATTAGACTCGATTGTCCTCAAAACAACATTTTGAGTCCCTTAAGTATTTTCAGGTTAATTTAGCCATTTTGAGTCAAATAAAGCACTTATGACTATTTCATTGTTTTGGGTTAACTTAGAGTCCAGAGAATGAAGAAATAGGGGAAATTGCAATCCGGAGGTATTAAGCCGCAGCGGCTACTCGCCTCACGAACCCGAATTCGGACTGAGCAATGAGAATGTCATTCACTCTGTCTCGCCCCGTAAATCCTATTCTCGCGAGGGCGAGCAGGAAGGCGACTATTCCATAAAAATGCAAGATTTACGTGTCGCCTCTGAACGATGTCTCGCCTCGCACGATCCGAGACCGGAAGCCATCACGCCCAGGCCACGATACTCATAACGGGCGTAATAAGAAGACTCTTCCATTCCTCGCCTCGCCAAACCCATTCTTCGCCTCGCGAGAAGACCAAACGTTGCAGATTCTTCATAAGATTCACCTCTCATGAAGTGCGTGTTAGCTTCATGAGAGGGACAAATCCTTGGAAGATATAAATGTTGTTCGGCAGATTAGGAGACACTTTTTCATTTTTCCACTTTGTTTTTACAGATTTACTGGTTGTGCTACGTTTTGATGGAGAACTAATTTTCTTGGATTAGTCTACTATAATCGATTTCCACCGCACTTGAGGTTACCTTAATTCCTGTTTTGTTTGCTTTTCCCCCTTTTCAATACTATGCTATATGTTTTACTTTGCTTAATTCGGGGAGTGTATAGTGTTTGTGTTGATTTATTTGATGATGTTATGTTCCTATATTTAATCGTGTTTGCTTAATTGCGCGTGTACAATCGTGTTTGCTTAATTCACGGTGCTTCACCCGTTGTAATTCGGGAATTAGGAACATATATCTCGTATTAGTGATTTCGCTTGTTAATTATTGCTACAACCGAAGGGGGATTAGAATTGCTTGGGCTTGGAATTTATATGAGCCGATGATGGTTGGGAAATCGAGAACGATGGAGTGTCGTCTTTAGTTTATTTGATAATCTCTTGTCTCTCTCTATTTTTATTGCTCTGTTTTGCTTTTTGCAAGTGAATTTCAAACCAACGCCCCCAAAAACTGATTTTTGTGGTGAATAACCATTCAAGAGTCCTTGTGAGACGATACCGAGTTGTCGCACTCTACTGCAATTTTGTAAACCGCTCGCTTTTGGCGTGTGCAACATAGCGTCAAAAAATGGCAGCCAGTTGAGGGACTCTTGTTTGTTATTTTCACATTTTTTTTTTTCTTTTATTTTCGTTTTTGTTTTGAATTAGTCAGCTACTGGGTCTACTTTCCCCGATTTGTGTGATTTTGATCCTGAAATTGAAAGAATATCGTACACCTCGTAGAGCAATTCGGGCTAGCACTAGTGGTGATTCTAGTCAAACTGTTTTTGATAACATGGGTGACCAAAGGACATTAAGACAACTTGCTCCCCCTTTGATGTTAATTATAATGGCTTGTGTATTGAATATCTTGGTCTTTGTTACTCCCTTTGAATTAAAAATTGGTTTAATACACTTGTTGCCAAGGTTTAGTGGTCTTGCGGTGAGGATCCACATAAGCATCGAAGGAATTCCGGGTTGTCGCTCTCGCACCCTTGAGACCGGAAGGAATAACTGAGGATCACATCAGGTGAGAGCCTTCCCGTTCTCCTGCAGGGTGCTTGCAAAGGATTGGCTGTACTATCTTGAGCCAAACTCCGTCACCACAGAGCGATTTGAAGAAGGTCTTCTTAGAGAGATATTTTCCTGCCTCCCGAGCTGCATCAATCAGGAATCGGAAGTAAATATGTGGCATCACAATGCAATGGGTCATTGGCTAAGTATTGGGAGAGATTCACGCGGTTGGTATCCGATTGCCCTCAATCACGATTCCGAGCAGCTCCTTATTCATTATTTTTATGAGGGGTTACTACAGATGGATAGAAATATTTTGGATCTTGCTAGTGGGGAGCACTTGTTGATAAGACTCAGTTCTTTCCAAGCAATTGATTGAAAATATGTCCTTTGGACTCCCAACAGTTTACAACCGGGAGAAGTTCTGTGAGACAAGGGGTGTGAATGAGGTCCATGGTTCTTCTTCCAACGGCCCTTGAGAATAGAATTGATGAGCTCACTTCTTTGGTGAAACAGCTGGCAATGGATAAGGTTCAGTAGCAAGGTTGTATGGCATGTGAGCTCTCCTGAGCACTGGCAGATCATGCCCTATTCGAGAAAGGAGAGTCGATCACCGATTTGCCTCGAGCTTATGCGGTCAATCCTTACAATCAAGGCAACAATCAGAACCGTGCAGCACTCTTGACCTCTCCACAAATAAGTACCATCCAAGTGGAGGAATCATCCAGAACCTTGGTATGGAGCTCATCCACCCAGCAACAACGATGGCACCACCCACGAGAATCCTCCCCAAGTGACCACTTCTGCACCTTCCGGACTCTTCACTAGAGGGCGTGTTCAAGCAAATGACTTCACAAATAACTGGACAAATAAATGCACAAAATCTCCGGTTTCAGGAGCAATTTGGATAGTTCAAGCCCGAGCGGATGCTAGCATTAATACTTTGCAAACCACAGGTTGATGATTGGTGGTTTCAGCGATGAATGGATGCCGCATCCACGCCTTACCTGACACAGATTGGACAGCTTGCCACTTCCATGAATACCATACTGCAAGCTCAAGGATCAAACCAACTACCTGCACAAATAGTGGTGAATCCCAATGTCTCCAATCCTAATGTGAGTGCCATTTCTTTGAGATCAGGGGAAAGTTGTGAGGCAGCCCCTGAAAAAAATGAAGAAAGCGTGAGGTAACTCCTGAGCCTTCGTAGTTGTTGAACGAGAGAGTATATGTGCCACCAATCCCCTTCCCACAAAGAGTGCAAAAATAAGAAGATTGGTGGGGGGAAGACAAGGAGAGGGAGATTTAGATGTGTTCGAGAAAGGTGGAGGTAAACATTCCCTTAGATGTGATTAAGCGAGTTCCCAAATATGCAAAATTTCTAAAGGATTTGTGCACACACAGAAGAGGTTGAAAGGCAATGAGAGAGTCGATATGGGCGAAATGTTTCAACCCTCATTCAGCCTAAGCTTGCACTTTGAAAGGGTTGCTTTTGTTGCACCCCCACTCGAGGCACCGCCCCAAGTGCAAGATCGGGCACTTTTGCTATCCCATGCACCATTGGGGACAGCAAATTCGACAATTGCATGTTAGATTTGGGAGCCTCCATAAATGTCATGCCCCCTTGTTTTCAATAACCTTGGATCTGGTCCCTCGCAGCATACGGGTCTCACTTATCTAGTTGTCCAACGGACCAATGCTCGCCCATGGGAATAGTAGAAGATGTCTTGGTACAAGTTGATGAGTTGATTTTCCTGCGACTTTTACATCCTGGACATGGCGGGAAACAAATTCAAGTAGATCACCAATCATCACAGGGCGCACGCGTTCATGAAGACCGCAAAGACAAAGATTGATGTTGATGATGGAACCATGTCCATGGAGTTTGGTGACATTGTTGCAAAGTTTAACATCTTCGATGCTATAGAAGCATACCTTGGAAGAGCACTGCCTTTCAAATAGAAAGTTACTCTTCCGAGATTATTGATGACTCCTATGATGACTTGGTTGCTGATTTTCCATTTGTTTCTGGCTTTGATGATATTTATTCATGTCTTGTTGTACTAACACTAACCCTTGTCTTGTTTGTGCTGAGTTCATTGATTCTACTTTGCGGGGTGATAGTGTGAGTGAAGGCTATCTATATGAAGTTCTTGACCTCATGGCTGCTCGAATATACCGTCCATTAGCAACCACCTCCTTAGAGCTCAAGCCACTTCACGGGAATCGAAGTATGCTTATTTGGGAGAGGAATGAAAAACTTCCAGTCATTATTTCTTCCAACCTTGACTCACGACCCGAGCTAAGCTCTTGGAGGTTACGAAGAAGCACCAAGAAAGCAATTGGGTGGACCTTGGTGACATCCCGGGAATTAGCCCCTCCGGATGTATGCATAGGATTACTGTTGGAGGATGGGGCTAAACTAGTTAGGCAGCCCCAAAGGCGCTCAATCCATTGATTACGGATGTTGTGAAGAAGGAGGTGACAAAACTTCTGCATGCGGGTATAATATACCCCTCTCCAGATAGTAGTTGGGTGAGTCGATTGCAAGTTGTACCCAAGAAGTCCGGCCTCACGGTGGTAAGAAATGATAATATTGAGCTCGTCCCCACTAGAGTCCAGAATAGGTGAGAGTCTGTATTGATTATAGGAGGTTGAACCGGGCCACTCGAAAGGATCACGTTCCTTTGCTTGTTCATCGATCGATTCTCGGCGGCTGGTAAAAATCCCATACTTGTTTCCTTGATGGCTTTTTCGGTTACTTCCCGGATCCACGTTGCACGAGAGGATCGGGAAAAGACCACTCACGTTCCCCTTCGACCGTTTGCTTACGAGGAGGATGCCATTTGGCCTTTGTAATACTCTCGACACTTTCGGGAGATGCATGATGAGCATTTTCTTTGAATTTATTGAAAATTGCATGGAAGTGTTCATGGATGATTTCTTGTATATGGCTCCTCATTTGATGCATGCTTGCATAGTCTGAGTTTGGTTCTAGAAAAGATGCATTGGAACCGATCTTATTACGAACTATGAAAAGTGTCACTTTATGGTTGAACGAGGGGGATTGTTTTGGGGCATGTTATTTCTAAAGAAGGTATTTCAGTAGATCCTGCTAAAATTGATGTGATTTCTACATTGCCTTATCCATCTTGCATTCACGAGATTCGTTCTTTTCTTGGTCATCCGTGTTCTACGGTGGCTTCATTAAGGACTTAGGCAAAGATAGCTCTTCCTCTGTCAAACTTGCTAAAGAATGATGCCATGTTCAACTTTGATGACAACCGCAAGAAGGCATTTGACTTCTGAAAAAGGGCATTGACCTCTACCCCCGTCATCCAACCCCCCCGACCGGACCACTCCTTTTGAGCTCATGTGTGATGCTTCTAACTATCTTGTGGGAGCGGTCACCGGCACAAAAAGAATGGGCAAGGTGCCTATGTCATTCATTATGCTTCTAGGACTTTAGATCTGCACAATCTAATTACACCACCACAAAAGGAACTTCTAGCTGTTGTTTTTGCTCTTGATAAATTTAGGTCATATTTGCTAGGTTACAAGGTTATTGTTTTCCTTGACCATGCAGCTCACAAGTACAGTGGAAGAAACCGTTTAAGCGGCCAGATTGATTCGGTGGATGTTGTTGCTCCAAGAGTTTAATCGGAGATAAAAGACAAGAGTGGAGCTGAAAATTTAGTAGCTGATCACTTGAAGCGGAATAGCCGAGGATGAGGATCCTTCTCCCATCCATGATGACTTTCTGATGAGCAGCTTTTCCATCTGCATCGTGGGTAACTCCTTGGTTTGATGACATTGTTAACTATCTTGTTGTTGGTGTTTTTCCTATGGGCGCAACTAGATCATAGATTCACAAACTCAAGAGTGATTCCAAGTACTATGTTTGGGATGATCCAGACCTTTGGAAGTTTTGCGGTGATCGTGGTAATTTGGAGGTGTGTTCCCACTATGAGATCGGGTCCATTTTGTACTTTTCTCATGCCTCTCAGTGGGGGGGACACTTTGGGCCCGGAGGACTGCAAGGAAAGTCCTAGATTCCGGGTTCTACTAGCCCACCATTTTTAGAGATGCTTATGAGGGTCTAGCTACTTGTAAGGAGTGTCAGACAAGAAGGCACGGCTATCACTCGTAAGAGTGAAATGCCTCAGCAGCCCATGCTTTTCTGTGAGGTTTGATGTGTGGGGATTGATTTTATGGGTCCTTTCCTTGCATCTTTTGGCTTTCTATACATTCTTTTGGCTGTTGACAATGTTTCAAAGTGGGTGGAAGTTATCCCCACTAGGACTAACGATTCTAAAGTTGTTGCCAATTTTGTTAGGTCAATATTTTTTGCGGGTTCGAATACCTCGGGCTATCATCATTGACCCGGCACTCACTTCTGCAACCGCCTTGGAAGCCTTACTCCGAAGTATGGAGTTGTGCATGAGTCTCCCTGCCTCTCCCCGGACCAATGGCCGGTCAGATATCGAACGGGAGATCTGCGAGATCTTAGAAAGTGGTGCAGCCGAATAGGAGGGATGGAGGCCGCCGTCTAGAAGACGCACTTTGGGCTCGGAGGGACCGCTTTCAAGACACCAATAGGGATGTCCCCCTTTCGGCTTTATTCGATAGGCATGTCATCTCCACGGAAGTTGAGCACCGTGCATATTAGGCAGTCAAGGTCTAACTTGGAAATGAAAAAAGGCGGTATTGAACGGAAACTCAATTACAAGAAACAGGGAGCTTAAGCTGAAGCCTATGAAAGCTCCCAGATTTATAAAGAAAAGAACCAAGCGTTTTCATGATAGGGATGATTACTAGAAAGGAATTCTCTGTGGGCAACGAGTCTTACTTTTAACTCCCCTTTGAAATTGATGGCTGGAAACTTAGATCCAAGTGGATTGGCCCATTTGTTGTTACTAACGTTTTCCTTATGGTGCGGTAGAGATTAAAAGTGCGGTAGCAACAAGGCATTTAAGGTTAACTAGCAGAGGTTGAAGTTATTCCATGAGAGCTCGGTGCTCAAGATGCTCTGTTGAGCACTCTCATGAAGCTCCCACCTACACTGCCACTTGATCGGGGAACACCCCTTTCCTTTCCCTCACTCGATTTTATAGTTATGTTGCTTCATTGAGGACAATGTATATTTTAAGTGCGGGGAGAGGGAAGTAATTTGTAGTTTTGTTTTATGTTTTGTCTTGTTTTTCTTTTAGCTCTTGAATAATTTATGAGTCTTTGGTCGTGAGCTTGATTGGTTTTGATTGATTTGGCACAGTTGGCGTGCATGATTTATGAATGATTGATTCCCCGAGAAATTTTTTGGAAAAGTGATCCCATGTGAAAATTTGAAAATTGAACTTTGAGATATTTTGTTGTGATTGCATGATTTATGATAAGTTTGGGTGAAGGTGCACACACTAGGGATGGAATCTCGGTCCAAACAATTTGCAAAATTGTCCTGTGGAGGATTTGAGCCTCCAACATGCTTTTAACTGTGTGAATCACTTTTGAGCTGCACTTTCCCGAATTTTAGCCGGAGTCTACTTGGTTTGCATGCTTATGTGATTGCATCGATGATTTAGGCATTTTCTGTAAATAATCACTTGGCCGAAAAGAACCAATTCCTAATGCATGTTCCTTTGTTATTGCCCCTCTTGGCCTAATTAGCCTATATTAATTTTTTGATGACCTTATGTTATGAGCCTAAAATCTGGAAAAACCATGTTAACTTGATCTTAGGATTAGGAGGGCATGGAAGCTTAGTATGAGAATGGTCGCAAGAAACTAAGTTTGGGGTGGCTATAAGGATGTGACATGTCATTCTGGGGTGAGAAAAAAAAATAATAAAAAGGTTGGAGCCAAAAGGCAAAGAAAAAAAAAAAAATTAAAAGAACAAAAATGTCAAAAAAAGGATATCTAAAGAAAATGGCTATAGTCACCCAAAGCATAAAGAAAAATGGAAAAAGGAATCTGAATGGTAACTCCAAAGGGTAAAAATGTCTATGCTCGCTTAGTTCCTAAGGACTTAAGCCTGTACCTTTGTATATCCTACCCCCCTGCCAGGCCCCATTACAACCTTAAAAGACCTTTTGATGTTGCATGCACGTTTCGTGGGAACAATTTTGAGATGAAAATCAAATTCATGGGAAGTCTCTCTTAAAAGTGAAATTGAGGAAATGTTGTTAGCCTAGACAACCGAAGCGATTGAGTGAAACACTAAATGCCCTTGTGAGGAAGGCGATTGTTTGAATTTGTGGATCTCCCTCTCTGTGTGTAACTTGGATCCCTTGCTTAGATTAATGATTGTTTGAATGATGAAGTTCTCAAATGTTTAGAGTAAATGCATGTGATTGCTTTGTTTGAAGGTGGGGACATTAAGGAAAATTGTTTTGAAGAATTGCTTGAAATTTGTGCAAAGTTGATTGAACCTTTAAGCTCGCCATGTCTTGAGTCTTTGAGTTTTTGAGTTTTAGTTTGCTTGGGGACAAGCAAGTTTAAGTTTGGTATTTTGATAATCCTCTGCCTCATCTAGTTTTATGCTTAGTATGACCAGGTTTTAATGCTAATTATATTTCGTTTTCGCCCAAATTAGACTCGATTGTCCTCACAACATTTTGAGTCCCTTAAGTATTTTTAGGTTAATTTAGCCGCTTTGAGTCAAATAAAGCACTTATGGCTATTTCATTGTTTTTCAGGTTAACTTAGAGTCTAGAGAATGAAGAAAACAGGGGAAATTGCAATCCGGGAGGTATTCTCCTCCGGACAGGCTACTCAGCTAAACCCAATCTCCACGAACAAAGCAGGCCATTCACTCTGTCTCCCCTCGTGATCCTATTCTCGCAGGCGGCAGAAGGGCGACTTGTTCTGAAAAATGTAAGATTTTGTGTCGCCTCGAACGATGTCTCGCCTCGTGAGCCCCAAGCACCGAGCCATCACGCCTGCACTCCACATCATAATAGGCGTAATAAGAAGACTCTTCCATTCCTCACCTCGCGAGCCATTCTTTTCCTCGCGAAGGACCAAACGTTGGAGATTCTTCATAAGATTCGCCTGTAGTCGCGAGTGAAGCCTCATGCAGGGAGCATCCTGGAAGATATAAATGACCGTTCTCCGGAGCGGATGAGTAGACACTTTTCATTTTTCCACGCTTTTACAGATTTCTGGTTGTGCTCGTTTGATGGAGAACTAATTTTCTTGGATTAGTCTCTTATCAGAATCGATTTCCACCGCACTCGGGGCTCGGAATTCCTGTTTTGTTTGCTTTTCCTTTTCAATACTATGCTAATGTTTCGCTTGCTTAATTCGAGAGTGTATGTGTTGGTTGATTTATTTTGATGTTATGTTCCTATATTTAATCGCGTTTGCTTAATTCGCGTGTGTACAATCGTGTTTGCTTAATTCACGAGCACTTCTACCCCGCTTGTAATTCGGGAGTGACAACAGTATATATCTCGTAGTAGTGATTGCTTTTACTCTCATCGCTACAACGGAAGGGGGATTAGAATCTGCTAGGGCTTGGAATTTATATGAATCGATGATGGTTAGAAATCGAGAACAGTGAGATTAATCGCCTTTAGTTTATTTGATAATCTCTTAATCCGCTTTGTTTTTATTGCTCTGTTTTGCTTTGTTTGCAAGTGATTTCAAACCAACCCCCACAAAAAAACGATTTTTGTGGTGAATAACCATTCAAGAGTCTCATGAGACGATATTCGAAATGTCGCTCTACTACAATTTTGTAAACCGCCGCTTTTTTGACCTGTAATTGGCAATGCCAACAAGATCTTCTTTCCTTTTTAGATTAGACCATTGCGAACTAGGTTTTTGTCATATTTGTAATGGAGAACTAACTCCTTGGATTGATCATCGAACTGGTTTTGCATTGCCACTTGAGGTTCTGTAATTCCCATTTTGAACTACTAGTCTCTTCAACATTATTCGTATGTTCTGTTTTTTAATTCAGAATTGTATGGAATTAGTATTGACTTGTTTCGATGATGTTATGTTCCTATACTTAATCGCGCTTTGCTTAATTTGCATATGTTCAATCATGTTTGTTTAATTCACGAGGGCTTCAACCTGGTTTAATTCGGGAATTAGGAACATATATCTCGTAGATGTGATTTCGCTTGTTAATTGTTGCTAAATCGAAAAGTGATTAGAATCTGCTAGGCTTGGAATGTATATGAATCAATGATAATGGAAACCGAGAGCGAGATTAGTCGTTTCAATTATTGACAATCACCTATTTGCATTGTTTCTAACCGCTTTAATTGACTTCACCCCAACCCCCCCAAAAAAAAAGACTTTTCTCAAATAACAATCCAAGAGTCCTTATTAGAGACGATACTCGAGCTGTAGCCCTCCTAACTACACTTTTCCAATCACTCACTTTTTGACCCGTGTCCGACAACATGTTAACCGCATGTGAGCCTAAGACCCTCTACCACCTCTGAGTTGTTCCATTTTTCCTCTCTCCGACTTGATTATTTACATTGGGGACAATGTAAAGTTTTAAGCTTGGGGTAGGGTCCATTTTTGCAATTTTTACATTTCTGTATTTTTTCATGTTGCATTTATATAGGCATAATTTTGCATAATCACATGATTAGATTGCCCCTTTGTTTAGAGTTTACATCCAATTGCGAAACTTGGTGCCAAATAAATTGAGACAGGAATTTGTGAACCCAATTTTTATTCTTGTGATAGAGCTAAAAATGAAAAATGCTTGAGATGATCTTTTGATAGTTAATAATTAGCATGGTTCCTTAGATTTAGGTTTCTCATTGATTCTAAACCACTAAATGTGAGATTTGAGTCAAAAGGGGTACTCACTAAATCTACCCCATTCTTTTGTGATTTATTGTTTTATTCCTCTTGGATTGTATTCTCTAGAACTTGACTTGAAACTGTTTTGAAACTTAAAAAAATTTTCAAAACATATTTGAAAATGATTGGGGCACTAGGTATTTTCTCGGCCTTCCGAGCTTTGATTGATTAAATGCTACACTTAGTTCCCCCATTTTGAGCCTAAAAGAATAAAAATACTTTTCTTGGTACCTTGAAATATTTTTGATAAATAATGCTTGGTGTGACACCTTTTAAAGTTTTTGAAAAAAGGGTAAAAAGGATAGTTTGAAAAATAAATTGTGGGATGTGAAAGTTAGAAAAATATTTCTTTAAGGTAAAGTCTCCCCTTCTCCAAAATAAATAAAACAAAAAAAAAATGGAGAAGGGGGATGAGAAAAGAAAGTGAGGAATAAAATAAAACAGAAAGAAAAAAATAAAAGAAAAAAGAAAGGTGAAAAGTGAACTAAAGCCCAAAAAGATTTTTGAAGGTTGTCATGTTTGCATTGTTTGATATTTTGTTTAGCCTTCTTAAATTTTACTTTCTTGATTTTTCCCACCTAACAATTAATCCCATGGCCCCATTACAATCAAAGTAAAAGACCTCTAGATTCTTATGTGTTTCATTAATAAAATAGAGTTTGGTTAATAGTCGCTTATGGTAGAGTACATTCTTGAGTGGAAATCGAGCGAATTGTCATATGTCCTTAAACACTTGAGTGAGGTGAGAATAGTGCCCGAATTAGTGAGAGATATGAACTTTAGGAACCTAAGCTTTAATTGGACTTGAAATTGATTGTCCTCTGGGTACTTATTGAATATGCCTGATACTTGGATTAGTTACTCGTGTTCTTGGTTCACTATCCATGCTTGATTATTTATCTTGATCGGCCTTAGTGATTGCTTGAGGACAAGCAAAGTCTTAAGCTTGTGGTGGTTTGATGAGGTCATTTCACCTCATATTTCATTGACATTTGCATGCATTTTCATAGTTTAGGCATTTTTAATTTTATTTTTTGTAGTTTTTACCTTGGAACGGGTAAGTGCGGTTTGGTGGTGTTGTTATGCGAGTTGGGATTAAAATGCTCAAGATTAACCATGATGGGAGCTTGATTAAGACGGGGCTTGAAAAGTGAAGAAAATGAGCCAAGCAGAGCCCATCACGCTTGTGTCGTGATGAACCATCACGACCATGACGAAGCAAAGCTGAAAAGAAAGAATGGAAAAGTCGAACCCGGTCACGCAGTTGGGATGTCCATCACGTCAGTGACATGCAGGCCCGAACCAGACCCTCATAGGAGAACTGATCACTTCTAAGCCGTGATGGTGGTCACTACCACAGTACCAACCGGAAGCAACCTCCAAACGGTAATCCGTGGATGGGTCGTGATGGCCATCACGTCGATGACGCACGACATATATGGATCTATACAACTGATTTGATCTGAATTTGTGTTTGATTGAGATTCAATTACCCTAATCTATAAATAGGGAAAGTAGGCGAGACTTTTGATGACTTTTGGGCTGCTACACTTAGTATAGATTTTAGATCTCTCTTCTTCTTCTTCTTCTTCTCTTCTTCTTTAGGTTTCATTTATCATGTTGTTAACCAGCTTGTCATCTCCATGGCAATTCTTGAGTAGTAGCTTTTATTTTCCCGAGGATTGGGGCTATGCCCAAGATCTGATTTATGTTGTGAATTGATGATTTACCTTTGTTAATTCCGATTTTCTTTAGATCCGATTTCTATTGTTTTAATTACTCGTAAATTCAGTGGCCACTTATTTGCGTGTCGTAGATACCGAGGAGGAACCTTGCGGTGAACTTAGGTATCGGATCTATAGAATTTGACTTAGGACTTAAATCATGAGAGAGTTAGAAGCTGATCTTCGAGGATTCAAGAATTGTCACAAAACTAAAAGGGGTTCAATCTAAATTCAACTACTACTGGTAGGGGTTGGTTTAATTGGGCACGATTTTGCAACTTCGAGAGCATTAACTTATTTAGGATAAATTCTCCTTCAAAGCAATTTTGATAATTAACAAGGGGTAGTCAATTTAGTAACATGAAACATCTTGTTGGTAACCCAATTCCTGGAATCTCTTTAGATTTGAAAAACCCCTAATGATTTGCTTTCCTTTTTAATTGATTCAATTCTTAAATATCCGATTTTCAATTTAATTCTTATTTCAAAATTCAAATCTTTTCTAAATCCTCCTTTTATATAGTCCAGTTTAATTGGTTTAATAATTAGTTGTTATTTGAGATCACGGTCTCTCGTGGGATCGATCTTTTATTACTTGGCGACGAATCGAAGACACCTGGCTCTAATCCCGCACATACCGTGGTATAAGTTTTCTGAGTCTTTGTGTGCTCTTCTTGAATTGTCTATACTTATTATGGACAATGATACTTCAAGTTTTGAGCCTATCGCTTTTCCTTCTGTTCTCGGATTGATGGTTGTTTTGGACATGTAGTGAACTCATGGCGAGGAAGAGGCGTAAACCAGGCAATCGCGACACGCTGGAACTCCTTGCCAATGCATCGGACAAGTTTAGAAGAAAAACAACGGAGGACCATTGAGTTTCGTGGTCTTCTGACAGTTCGGCGAACAATCGCCTTTCGGAGGACCTTATGTTCTTAGGGAGCTTTATTGTGATTGTGAGAGATAGCTCATCAGATCTATGGATTGAAATGATCAAGATCGGGTTATCTTCACCACCTTTATGCTCAATCGAGGAGACCAGCACTAGTGGGAGAACGCCACTAGAGGATGGTGGCGAGGCTACAACACCACCGAGCTGATGTTCGGGGATTGGTTTTTGGAGAAGTACTCCCTCACATGTCTGGGACAAGAAAGAGATGGAATTTCGGGGAAGCGTATGGGGGAATATGTCAGTGGGTGAGTACGACTAAGTTTGAGGAGATGCTAGGTATTACACACCTTATCGTCATGGTGGATGATCGGTCAAAGTGTGTAAAGTTGAGCATGGTCTCGAATCCGCCAGATCAAGCGAGCATCAATTATCGAAATCAAAGTCTTCCCAAACCTTGGTGAACAAGTGTCTGATCAAGAGATGCCTATAAGTCTAGAGTGGCCGCGTGGGATCGAGATAGCCGTGTAGCAGAAGACCGAGTGTATGGACGGGGGAAGCAGATTACGCTCCATCCAGTTTGGGATTTTAAGCAGTGGAGGAAGCCACGCTTTTCTCATGATAGGTCCAGGGGTGGCAATTCCACGCCTCTAGGCTCGTGAAGTGTGGAAAGTGCAGCGCACCGGATCACTTCACTACCTGGAGACATAAGGAATCGGGCGTTATCTCGCTTAGGGTGTGGCAAGTCTGGCCATATCAGTCGGGATTGTGGAGGAGCAAAATCGGAACTCCAAGTGCTAGAGAGTCACGGGCTGATGCTAATCGTCAAGACCACTGGGAGAGTTTTTACTCTTGGTGAGCCAGGCCTCCGGAGTGCAAGACTTGATTCAAGGTATGTGCTTAATTGATGGAACTCTTTAACTGGCGATTGTATGACTCGGGTGCTACGACTTGATGAGTGTGATTTCACCTCATCTTTGTCTATCATTTTGCATGTATTTCATGTAGTTTAGGCATATTTCATTTGATTTTTAGTTAATTTTACTTTGGAACGGGTAGGCGGCTTGTGGTGTTGTTTTCCGAAATCAAGGGTAAAATGCTCGAGATCAACCATGATGGAGTTTGGATGAAGACGGAGCTTGAAAAGTGAAGAAAAATGAGCAAAGACCCATCACGACCTCTAGTCTGCGATGCCCATCACGACCATGATCGAGCAAAACCAAAAGGAAGAAAGGCCAAGTCGAATCGCTCACGGCCGTCATGGATGGCCTATACACTGCGACTTAGAACCCCCAAAGTCGAAAATCACGACTGCCGTGATTCCTATCACTGCCAGAAAGAAGTTCGCGTCACGAGCATACTCGCGCCGCGAAGGATCTGAAATCCATGAAGTGCCCAGGCGGCTGCCACGGCCTGTCTGATGGCTATCACGGCCAGAGACGCATTACTGGATCTGAAGAACGACTGGATCGAGAATGGAGTTAGATTGGGACTCTAACTTCCCAATTCTATAAATAAGGACCAGCGGAGACGAGAAAAGGAGACTTTTGGGCTCTACTTAGGCTATTATTTAGGATCTCTCTTCTTCTTCCTTTTTCTCTTAGTTTATTTTCATGTTATTTGTAACCATGCTGTCATCTCCATAAGGCTGGGGTAGTAGCTTAGTTTCTGTGGATTGAGGCTATGCCCAAGTTTTGTTTATGATGTTAATTTGATGTAATATCTTTGTTAATTACGATTTTGTTTTAAATATGATTTCTAGTGTTTTGAATCACTCGTAAATTCGGTGGCCACTTGTTTTGCGTGTCATAGGCATTCTAAGGAGGAACCTAGCGTGAACTTAGGTGTCTGGATCTATAGAGGTCAGACTTTAGGATCGGAATCACGCGTTAGAAAGCCGTCCTTCGAGGATCAACGAGTTGTCACAAACGCAAGGGTCCAATCTGAATTAAACTACCACAGAGTAGGGTTGGTTCAATTGGGCATGATTTTTGTAACCCGAGGAGCTAAACTATTGGAGATAACCGCTTTCAAGGTAATTTACTCAGAATTAACAGGGTAAACGGGTAGTAACATAAACAGCTTCCTGTGGTAACCTAAATCCCTAGGAATCTATTTAGATCCAAAAACCACAAATAGATTTGTTTTATGTTTTATTTATCTCTTAATTCAAATTCAAAACATTTTCAAAATATCAAATCCTTTTTCAAATCTTTTTTATACAGTCCAGATTTACCAAATTGAAAATTAGTTGCGATTTGAGATCACAGTCTGTGGGGATCGATATCTTTTATTACTTGGCCGCAATCAGGCACACTTGCTTCGACCCCATCGCGCGCCTCCATCGACATCAAGCTTTTGCACTTCTGCTTCGGATGTGCGTTTTGAATCTCAATTTATTTTTACATTGATTTTTCCGACCTTCTCTTTTTATTTACCTTATATCCGGGAAAAAAAAATCTTTCCTCTAATGTATCCATCTCTCCGTATATGCAAAGATCCCTAAGTCTTGGGAGCCTTAGTGAGGTTGGATCCAGAAATCGAGAGGACCCTTCCATAGATGTAGGAGACTACAAAGAGAGGGAGAAAGGTTGATCCCCATTCCACTAATGGCGAATCTTCCGGATACGAAACCGTTGAAAGACTACGCAGCCCCCAAATGCTAGGGGTTTGCTAACCGGGATGCCATGCTGAGATTGAGGCGAGAACTACACTATAACCCCATGCTAATCAACATGATTAGGCAGCACTAATTGTGAGGATTGCCTCTTGAGGACCCGGGATGATCACATAGAAACATTCTTGGAGTTCACCGATGTAATTAGGATTCATGGTGCCCTCGGCCGATGCTATACGCTTAAGGTTATTCCTCTATCTCTGATCGAAAGGCAAAGCGGCTAAAGTAATTACCTCCTAACACCTTGTCTACTTTAGATAACTGAACAGGCGTTCTTGGAGAAATTCTTTTCCTCCATCCAAGACGGCCTACATACGAACCCGCATCACCGGCTTCTTCCAAAAAGACGGAGAATCTTATCGAAGCTTGGGATCGCTACTGGGGACTATCGAGTCTTGCCCACACCATGGACTCGAGAGGTGGTTACTAGTGCACACCTTCTACAACGGATTGGACTACTCTAAGGTGTCACTTGATTCTGCAACTGGTGGAGCCTTTATGAATAGGCCTCTTCTGAGGCATTCAACATCATTGAAAACGCACATACGCTACCAACATGGGGTTCAAAAGTGGTAATAACTCGAACAAGATTTCAGGGTGTTGAGGTAAATAGCACTGATCTCATAACGTAAAAAAAGACTCACTTAATAAACATTTTGATCAACTTTAAAGAGCTATGTGGGAGTGCAATAGGTGCTACTAACCTTGTTTGTGAGATTTGTGGAATTCAGTGGACACGACATCATGAGTGCCTACGAGGTTTGCTCATGGATCCCGATGGCCAGCTGGGAACAAGTGAACGCCTTATCACAACTTACGTACACAAACCCGAGTTGCCCAATTATGCTCCCCAAATCCCTACAACCAAAGGAAGAACAACCCCTACCTCTCCTACGCAACTACGAAGAACACGCCGAACCACGAGTTCCAAGAGACCAAGGTAATAGGAAACCCGCACCGGGTATCCTCAGTACAGCGAGCTTCAACTCGAGTCTTTATTGGAAAGTTTTGTTGAAACCCAAACAAAACAAAATGAAGAGTTTAGACAAAGAAGGCAGGAAAGAACGAGAGCAATAAAAGATCTAGCATCTAAGGTAGATAACTTGGCAATCCATAACAAGATGCTTGAAACCGAGTGCCCAACAAGCCCTTTTACACTAGACCTAGAGTGCTTCTCGAGTCAACCGAACTAATCCCATTGAGCATTGTAATTCCATACACTTGAGGGATGATACGTTGGGGGTGGGGGAAAAGGGAAGTGGAACCCGGAGGAGGACATGAGAAGATGAAGAGCCAAGAACTATAAGTATGTCCCCTCCACCCTCACCAACCCCCTGCCTTCCCACAAAGGTTGGTTAAGAGAAAGCAAGTGGAAGTAGAAACTATGAGCTTAACCGAGGAGCAAAATGTCACAACAAATCTAATATGCCTCCTAAACCGAAAGACCCAGGTAGTTTTCTCTCATCGCTTGCTCAATTAAACAAGTGCAAATCGATCAAGCCTTATGTGACTTGGGGCTAGTGCGGAGCTGGGATACGCCCACTATCTTGGAAAGGTTAGGAACGAAAAGAGGTGAGACCATTCAAATTCTCCTTACAATTTGCAGATGGATCAACTAGACTCCTCTGGCATACTAGAGAATGTTCTGCGTAGAGGGTAGGGAAATTCTTCATCCCTACCGGGATTTCACTGGGTATTGATATGAAAGGGAATTTTAATTCCCCATCATTTTAGGAAGGCCATTCTTGTCCACCGTTGAGCAAGAATAGATGTAAGGACAGGCAAACTCTCTAAATGTAGAGGAAGGTAGGCCGATTTTAATTTACTAACTTTCTATAACAACCCCTCCTTTTAGAGCAGTGTGCAGGATCGATATCACGCCTCCAATGGTAAAAAGGAAGACCTTAACACAAAAGCAACTCCGAAGATTTTCATGGCCGATGATGCAACCAAATGGTGATGAAGTTGAGTTCTTCATCATGGGAAACAAAACTTCGCCATGGAGAGGAGTAAGGCTAGTAGGTCCTAATGAAAAGAGCAAAGCGAAGCGTACTGGCCATATGAGCATAATCGGACTCTTTGAAGGACTCCCATGGAAGAAAAGTGTTCCCTGCACTTCTACGCCGCCACCCTGCTGATTGAAGGAAGTTGGTCGAGGAAAACTTAGACCGTAAATAAAAGCGCCGGGGTGGCAACCCAAGCTTTCTTTACCTTTTCCTTTTATTTTTGAATTCATCTCTTGAATAATTTGAGAAGATCAAGAGGCAAAAAAAATCATAAATTAATAGATTTGTCTAGTGTTTTGGTTGAGAAGGAAGGGAAGAGTAGAAGAGTAAAAAGGAAAAAATAAAGTCGGTTAACCATCACCCCCCGGCTGGGAGTGGTCACGCAGATGGTGCTATCCAAGAGCACCGAGAAGGATCACCCAGCCGTGATATCCACCGCACGGGCGTGATGAGTAGGATGCCAAGACCTAGAAACATCACGGCCTAGCTGATTCAGTCATCCAAAGTGACAGGGCAACTCCGAAGACCGAGAAACGATCACTGCCTGCCGCGATGAGCCCCTCACCGTGATGCTATTTTCACAAACGTTTGGATCGAATGTGAGCCAACACCCGCTACCACCTCGGTAAGTTGTTCCAACTTTTCTCTCTCCGACTTGATTATTTACATTGGGGACAATGTAAGTTTTTGAGTCGGGGTGGGAGTATTTTGCATTTACATTGTTGCATTCATATTGCATTCACATAGGCATAGTTTGGTATGATCACTTTCTCTAGATTGCCCTCACTTAGAATATGCATCCAATTGTGAGAACTTGGAGCCAAATGAATTAAGATAGTGGATTTGAACCCCAATTTTTTTATTTCTGAGACAAGGCTAAAAAATAAAAATGCTTGAGATAATTTTGATAGTTGATGATTAGCATGTGGTTCCTAAAATTTGAATTTCTCACCCATTTTTAAACTACTAAATGTAAGATTTTGAGCCAAAAGGGGTATCTCACTAAATCTCCCCCATTCCTTGTGATAGAGTGTTTTAATTCCTCTTGGATTGTATTTTTAGAACTCCGGACTTGAAACCGTTTTGAAACTTGAAAAATTTTTGAAAACATTTTTGAAAATGATCGAGGCACTAGGTATTTTTTGGGCTTTTCGAGCTTCGACGATTAAATGCTACCCTTAGTTCTCCAAATTGGGCCTAAAGGAATAAAATACTTTTCTTGGTATCATGAAATGTTTTGATGAATAATACTTGGTATGGCACCTTTAAAGTATCGTAAAAAGGGTAAAAAGGTAGTTTGAAAAAATATGGAATGAGAAAGTTAGAAAATATTTCTCTGAGCTGAAAATCTCCCCTTCTCCCAAATAAAATAAAATGGGAAATAAAAAAAAAAATGGAGGGGAATGACAAAAAAAGATGAGAAATAAAAATAAAAAAGAAAGAAAGAAAGGTGGAAAAGAATCAAAGTCCAAAAGGTATTTAGAAGGTGTCATGCTTGGCAATGTTTGATAATTTGTTTAGCCTTATTGAAATTTCCCTTCTCTGATTTTCCCACCTAACAATAAATCCCATGGCCACATTACAAACTAAAGTAAAAGACCTCTGATTCTTATGTGTTTCATTAATAAAGTAGAGATTTAATAGTGGCTCTTATGGTAGAATACCTTCCTCGAGGAAATTGAGTCGAAAATGTCATATACCCTGAACACTTGAGTGAGGTGAGACGAAAGTCTAAATCAGTGAAAATATGAATTTCATGAACCTAAGCTTCTAATTGACTTGAAATCGATTATCTCTCGGGTGCTTATTGAATATGCCTCCATGGATTAGTTTCTCGGTTCTTGGTTCACCATTGTCCATGCTTTGATTATTTATATATCTTCTGCCTTAGTATTGCTTCGAGGACAAGCAAAATCTTAAGTTCAGGTGATTTGATGAGTGTGATTTCACCTCATCTTTGTCTATCATTTTGCATGATTTTCATGTAGTTTTAGGCATATTTCATTTGATTTTAGTTAATTTTACTTTTGAACGTTGGCATGGTTTTGGTGGTGTTGTTTTGCGAATCAGGGGTAAAATGCTCAAGATCAACCATGATGGAGTTTGGATGAAGATGGAGCTTGAATAGTGAAGAAAATGAGCCAAACAGAGCTCATCAGCTTACAGTAAGATGTTCCCATCACAACAATGATATGAGCAAATCGAAGGAAGAAAGGCTCGTTAGAATCACGCGGCGGCAGTGATGGCCAACGGCCGTGACCTAGAAACCCCCACAAGTCAGAAAATCGTTACCGCCTGGCGTGATTCTATCACTGACTGTGAAAAGAAGTCTCGCGTCACGAGCATACTTCTCGTCAGGCGGATCTGAAATCCATAGAAGTGCCCGAGGCGGGCGTCACGTCCTGATCGTGATGGCCATATTGGGCCGACGCGCATTACTTGACCTGAAGTTACCGAATTGGATCGGAATTTGGAGTTGGATCGGACTCTAACTTCCCAATTTTATAAATAAGGACGGTATGCCTTGAAAATGGAGACTTTTGGGCTGCTACTTAGGCTATTATTTAGATCCTCTTCTTCTTCCTTCTTTCTCTTTAGTTTATTTTCATGTTATTTGTAACCATGCCCACATCTCCATGGCAAGGCTGAGTAACGCCTTAGTTTTCTAGGGATTGGGGCTCTGCCAAGTTTTTTATGATGTTAATTTGATGTAATATCTTTGTTAATTACGATTTTGTTTTAGATCTGATTTCTATGTTTGAATCACTCGTAAATCTCAGTGGCCACTTGTTTTCGTGTTATAGGCATTCTAAGGAGAACCTAGCTGTGAACTTAGGTGCTCGGATCTATAGAGTCGTACTTAGGACTGAAATCACGAGTTGGAAGGCCTTTCTCGAGGATCAACGAGTTGTCACGAACGCAAAGGGTCCAATCTGAATTCAACTACCAGACGGAAGTAGGGGTTGGTTCAATTGGGCACGATTTTTGTAACCCAGAGGAGCTTAAACTATTGAGGATAAACTTCGCCTTCAAGGCAATTTCTGTAATTAACAAGGGTAAATCAGATTAGTAACATAAACAGCTTAAGTAGGTAACCCAAACCTAGGAATCCCATTTAGATCCAAAAACCACAAATAGATTTGTTTTCTGCTTTATTTATCTCTTAATTCAAATTCAAAAAACATTTCAAAATATCAAATCCTTTTCAAATATTTTTATACAATCCGGTTACCAAATTGAAAATTAGTTGGTTTTGAGATCCGCGCTCTACCGTGGGATCGATATCTTTTATTACTTGCCGACAATCCGACACTTGCTCAATCGCCCGCACGTCGCCGCACCACATCGACTCGCTTATATCACGTGATAGGGGTCGAAAGAGTCTTAAATTCCACCTTACTTTTCTTGAGTATGACTTGATTGTTTCACACCTACAAACAAGCATGTTCTACTTCTCAGCATCAAGAACTTGTCATATTACCATTAATGATAGAACCTTCATTGTAAATCTTGTGTGCTTACCTTTGAAGGACCTTGATGTTATTCTTGTGGATGAAGATCTTCCAACCATGTTCTTTTGAATTGTTTGATAAAACCATAGTTTTTAGAACTTTTGTGGAGTCTAAGAATCCACCTTTTTCTCTTCATAACTAAGTTATAGCTTCATGAAAGACAAGGCCCAAGTGTACATGATGCTGTCTTTTTCCTGAATTAGAGAGCCCTCCCGATGTCTAGAAGTTTGCCAAGTGATTTCTGAGAAGTGTTCCTGGGATGTTTCTAACTTGCCCCAGAGAGATGTTGAGTTCACCATGACTTAGTGCCCGGAAGTGGCCGATATCCATAGCGCCATATAGAATGTCTCCTCCACAGCTAGGCGAGTTGAAAAAAACAAATAGAGGATCTCGATCCAAAGATTTATTAGGCCTAGTGTGTCCCCTAGGTGCGCCGGTGTTGCTAGTAAAGAAGGATGGCAGATGAGGTTTGTCGTCGACTATCGCTGCCTAACAAGGTGACTGATAACTCTTAGAAATGACCGATTATTTACTCTTTCTTAGTTTGAGTTTTTGAAATCTTTAAGTATTTTATGTGGATTTTTTAGGTGTTTGGGTTAGTTTAGTGTAATATGTGTCATTTTATAAATTTGTGTAATTTTTCTATTTTTTTGAGGGTCTAGGAATATGTTTAATGTGTTCCTTGAGTTTTGTTAGGTTTTTGTTGAAGTTTAGACCACTGGTGGAAAATGCTTTGGGCATCCCGCAGATCCGGCGCGAACTCCGATGCTTGAAAATGCTCCTCGGGCATGCTGCGCATTTGGAGTGAACCTTATCGTAATATGACAAAAGCGGGATCACTTTCTCTCTCCCGCCATTGCTTCTTAAAGTCGACGATGTGGCCCAGCCACATGTAGTGGGTTTTGTTCGTGCAATTAATGAATTGGGCCAAGGTACTTATTTTTAATATTATTTTGGTTGGCCCAAAGGGAAAGAGAAAAGTGCCTTTGTAAAAAAACCCTAAAAGGGGAAATATTCTTACTTTTTAAAGGGGTTACCTCATATCGAGGATAGCAATTGGGGGTGCAAGACAGCTCTTGGAGGTCTTCTTCCTCCTCTCCATGGTTCCATTTTCGTGCTCCCATAGCTTCTTCTCCCATTTTATATTTCATTTCCAGATTTTGTAAGCTCACGTATGAGCTAGTTTCTTCTGTGATGTCTTGGTATGATGAACTTGTAAGGAATATTAGTTGTTGTTATGTGATGATTACAATCGCATTTTCTCTTAATATGTGTTTAAACATTGTTTTATTTAAGCATGGCCAACTTAAATAGAACTTTAGCTTGCTGAACTTGGAAAAGTGAAGTTAATGGTTTGGTTATGAGATAAGGGTTAAGCCTCTAATTGGAAAATTAGTAGATGTTGAATGGGTTAGGAATAATCATTCAAGTCCTTAAACTAGCTGAACATGCTTATTAATAAGAGGGGTGTAATTAGTGAACCTTATATTTCAAGTGTTGGAAAACACAACTTTAATTTCTTGAGCTAAATCTAGGCAAAGATGATAAGTAACTCAAGCTAAACTGAAACTACGGATCATACCAAATGCCGTTTATGAGACACCACGTTGTGCCTCTTTGTGACATTAGATTAAAATCTCATTATTTAATTACTTAATCGCACGCTTAACGTAAAAATACGTGAAAGTTATAACTAACTTATAAAGTATACAACTTCATATAGATAGCATATCACAATATAAGTATATTATGCATATTAAAAAAACTGCCGTTAGGATATCCCATCGAGGGGATCCTCTCAAGCATATACATAGACAAAAGTTAAACAACGGAAAACATAATAAAAATACGCTCACTAGGATGCACTAGCCATAACTAACTAGACCTCAATCACCACGGGTCACAGCTGGCCCTCCCGGCCTCCGGTTCGTAGGGAGTTCCATCCAACTCCTCTGGTTACGCTCATCCCGTGGGTCTTCCTCGTCACCTATCTCACAAGGAGATAAAAATACAATATACAAAAATATACAGTGGATAAGAAACGCTTTATCATCAAAAAGTGGAAAAGATTCAGGGTAAATTATACAAAGTAATTGTCACAGCATAATCAACACACATAACTAACGAATCATCCTCGAGGTTAATATATATCATCCTCACCCTTACTCTCAAGTAATCTAACACGTTATTTTAATGTAACCTCTTAATCCGTCACCATGTCTTTACATTATCGTGGGCCACTACCACTCCTCTCACCATCCCTCACTGTATCGGGGCACACCCTTATTCCCATTAGGATTTTCCACCTAGTGCACACATCCATTCTGATTAAGTGTTCCATCCTCATTCTGTTAAGGTGTTTCCACTCTTATTCCTAAGGTGAATGGACTCAGCGAAACTCTTGATTTACGTATTATATTACCAATACAAAAAGTGTTTTACGTGTATTATATATATTACCAATACATGGTGTATTATATTACCAATACATGGTGTTTTTACGTGTATTATATTACTAATACATACGTGTATTTTATTACCAATACACAGATGTCCTTGTGTATTATATTACCAATACACTCTTGTCCTTGTGTATTATATTACCACAACACGTTGTGGCCAACAACACATATACTTAATCTCACCAACCCATTTTAACAACATCCTAGTGCCTTAACCTTCCATTAGAACTTGACACATATTCTATGCCATAACACCTTCTTTAACATACATCATCTAGGTTGTGCACTTCTAAATCATCATTATCTCACACCCAAAACAATCATATCTTAGACAACATATATATCTTTGCTTAAAAACCACTAAGCATAATAATACAAACCAAAGTGATCATGCATAACACAATATCAATTAAAATATTCCCATATCACCAATCATAGCACAAAATCAATTCAATAAAGGTAATAAAATCAAATCAACCATCAACAATATAAATCAACCTAATATCGATAAACCTGCATAATCCCGCAGACCGCCATTGGTTTTTCGAAAAGGTTTCCAATGTGATTTTGCTCTTGTCGGTTACTCGACTACTGCAGGGTTTAGGTCGCCTACACAATTATTATATAATCTACTACTTATCGATTCGACCATAGGTTGGTTCTTTCCCCACCCGGGTTATCACCGAACTAACAACTCAAGCTCCTCATTGTCACACCACAAAGTGCTAACTCCACCATCAACCAATCAACATAATAACCAATAAATCAAGAAAACTCATCTATGTTCTCTTTAGGCTAGGTTTATTATTTAATTCAAATTAGAGTTAGGATTCTGTTCTCAACATAAGCCTTTGGACACTTATCACTTAGGTTCAGGTAACTTAGATAAATGCAATAACTTGAAGATATGGAATAAAAATCATCCAACCACTTAGGTAGGTTTCAGGCCTTGTATTACAAAATAGGTTAGAAATCTTTTAAACTTTCCCAATCTCTTAGACTTAGCATCCAAATGTATTAAGGAGATTTTGTCCACTGATCATATTGGAAAATGAAAACAAAACATCCTAGGGTTCATAACCATCATAGGTGTCGGCCACCATAGGATAAATAGGCTAGAAATCTTTAAACTCTCCAATCTCTTTAGACTTAGCATCCAAATGTGACAAGGAGCTTCAAGTCCATGTCATTTTGGAAAATAAGAAATAACACATCTAGGTTCAATAACATAGAATAAACAAGTTAGAAATCCTTAAACTTTCGAATCTCTTGGGACTTAGCATCCTTCTATATTAAGGGAGCCTTAGTCTATGATCATTTTGGAAAATGAAACTCAAACATCCTTGCTCTAAAACATTTAAGCTTTAGGCCTACATAGAATAATGATGAAAAATATTCTTGTTTGATAAAACTTTTAGGTTAAGAATCACAAGGTATTAAGAGTTCTAATATCCATGATCATACTTGGAAAGTTGAAACATATGTATCTCAGGCTTACTTATACATATTTCGAACACATAGAAAACAAGCTATCAAACCTTTCAAGATTTATAGATTTAAGATCAAGGAATAGATAGAAACTCAAACACATGATCATATTCCAAAAGTTGAAGCAAAAACCTACTAGGCCACATATGCTTAGCATTCGACTTCATAGGAAGAGAGATAGGTAGAGATTTTTGTTTACACAACCTCTTAGTATGTGAAAATATAAGTTAATACAAGACTATAGAAAGTGGTTTCAACTCAAAAAGGAGTTTTCACCACTTTAGAGAGATTTTAGAAATTTAAAGCATGTAAAGAACACATAAACAAAAAACTGAAAAATAAAGACGAAACTTGAAAAAAAAGATTCATATGAGAGCATTACCCTTAATATAAGGAAGAACTTTAATGAAGAACTAAAGTAGAAAAGATGAATAAAAACTAAAGCTTTAAGACCTTGACTTTTAAAAGAAAAAGGGAAGTAGAGAAGTTTTAGTGGAGTTTTGGAGAAGGAAAGTGATGAAGTTAAAATAAGAGGTGTATATATAGAGAAGGGGGAGAGTGGCACGAAATTGAGGAGAGGAGGAATGAGCTTGAGAGCAAGTTTTTACCTTGTACCTTGTTTGGTTTCAAATACAGAGAAAAATAGGTTTTTAGAATATAATATGATATAATTTGAAAAGTGTGATGATTAAACTTTGGAGTGTGTCATAACCCATTACCATCAAGTCCCATCTAAGTCACTTCACTTCTTTTGTGCTCTAATTTGCTCCATTTCGCACCCGTTGTATTTTTTTCGATCGTAATTCTTTTTCGACATTTTCACGAATAAATATTATATTTTATTTCTGGAACTCGAATTTTTTAAAAATTCCAACATCATACAATCAAAATTAGGTTTTCTCCCAAGAACTTGTAATCGGGAAAACGCGACCGATCTCTTCGTCTCAATTTTTCAACCGAAAAACACCGTAACCCTCTACCATAAAGTAGACTATGAATATGATTTTATTTTAATCAAAAACACTTTAACTTCCTCAAATTAAAATATACTTCTTATATTTTAACCATTGAACAATCATAATTGCAAATCTGTCACATTTTACCATCTTTGTTTACAACCCTTTTTATGTTATCTTGTTCCTCTTATTATCGTTTTTAATATTGTCCTTTTAATATTTGAAAATCACACCTTTCACACACTATTTGGTTACCCCCTTAATCTTAACTTCCAAGAACAATTAATCTGAATTTGGGTAATTGCACATAATTCTAATTCTCACGGAACGATCTCTTACTTTCACTATTTATTACTTGTTACGATTGTAGTATACTAGCACATTGCACTTTTTAACACAACAAGCTTTTTTAAAAATTGTTTGCTCTGGATTAGTAATGGTGTTTAAATTCCACCTTTCAGATTAATAGTTCTGTGATCTCAGTTCTCACAAGTTACGTTGGTTAGGACAACGATTTTTGCAAAGATTGATGTAGCAACATGTACTTGTTATGATTGAAATGTCTAAAAAAGCGGAACAAACTAAAAGCATGGCATTGGCCAATGATAGAATAGAGCTATCCCGAGGATATGCCCTCTTTGGTAGCAATTATGAACACAAGGATTGTGAGAACTGAGAATCACAACCCCTCACTTTGAGTTCAAGCCCATTTATGTTTGGGATATTGAGAATGTGGGCAACTACTTTGGAAGTCATATGGAGATCTCGCTTACATGTGGAACAATTTACCGGATGTATCTAGTAACTTTAAATACCAGGAACATTACTGATGATGCCTTCCAAGTTGCGATTCTTTCCACACTCTCTGAATGGGAAGGCTAAAACTTGGTTATATTGTTTTGAGCCCAACTCGGTGGATACGTGGAACGTTAGTTGAAAAAGTTCCTCATTAGATAGCTTTCTCTGCTATTAAAAATGCTAGGATGAGGAATGACATTACCTCATTCAAGCAAATGGATGAAACCATTGTTTGAGGCTTCGTAGTTGTTTGGAGCTATTATGGAGATGCCCTCAGCATGGAATTCCTATCACGCATTCAAATGGAGCATTTTATGATGGATTGTTGCCTCGATGCAAGAACGATGTTAGATGCTTGGCCCAGTGTAGCATTGCCAATAAGTCTTGTATGAAGCCTATGCCCTGATTGAAGGCATTGCTGCAAATAGTCTCGTGGTCCACTACTAAGCCACGCTCCGCGAATCGCGTGCTAAACAAAAGTTCATGATGGGACGCAATTTCGCTATTTACGCCGGGTTAGCCTTATTGACAAACATAGTGAAAATTTTAACCATGTCTTAACCAAATGCATCTCTGCAAACCAAGTTGTAATGAATGGTACCATATGTCTCACCAAATGAAACACGGACACCAACACCGGGGTTAGAGTGGTGAACAACGCAAGAGCTTAGCTAGTTCCGATGCTGAGGACAAGATTATCTTAGAGATTGCATGGAGCGACCCTAGTTGTTTTTCATTGGGAAAATAGGTCATATGGCCCGAGATTGCGAGACAACAACTAGGCAATAGCCGATAGCTTATGTAGAGGGGAAATGGAGGCAATAGGGGTGGAGCGGGGAAGAGGAGTCACAACAGCGGGGACAACAAAGGGAGCAAGACCTCAACCACACCGTTGGAAGAGTGTTTCTTTATGCAGAGATGAATCCTCTCAATACTGCCGATCTTATACAAGGTGTGTGTTTGATAGTCAGTGTACTCTCGTATGTGTTATTTCGGACTCAGTCGCTACACATTCATTTATTTTGTATGATTATGTGTGATCAATGAAGTAACTCTTGTTTCTCAATTTACCTTATACCCCTACGTATCTACTCCAACTAGTAATTCTTTGACTACTATGTATGTTTGTTTCAGATGTTCCAGTAGTTGTTTAGAATAGGACATTTATTATGAAAAACCTTGTCTTTGCCTCATGCAATAGATAGATGTTATTCTTGGCATGGATTGGCTTTCGCTAACCATATAATGCTAGACTATTCTAGTATGACTATCATTTCTTGAGTCTTCAGTATAGTCTATTCCAATGAAGGAGTATCCATGAGGAGGGACGTTCTCGACATACGTGGATGATGTTCACGGTGGAACTATTGAGACTCTTAGTATAGATTCTATGCCTATTGGGAGAGTTTCTGAATTTTCTCTCCCAGAATCGTTGGTTAACCCAGAACTGAAGTGAATTCACCATAGATCTTCTACCGGGACATACCTATATATGGCGCCTTTATCGGATGTCACCTGTAGAATTGGTGGAGTTAAGAATGCGGTTGGATGACATGTCGGGGAAAAGAATCCACAAGTGTGCTTCACCATGGGAGCTCGTATTTGTTTGTTAAGAAGAAAGATGGAAGTTCTAGGGTTGTGCATGGATTATGGATAGTTGAACAATGTAACAATTGGTAAGTATATGTTTCCCTAGGATATGGTCGATGGATCAATGAAAGTAAGCGAGTGATTTTCCAAGATTGATTTGAGATCTGGATACCACTAGTAGGAAGTAAGGAAGGAAGATATAATAACAAACGGCTTTTAGGACAAGGGGTGGACATTACTAGTATTTAGTTATGCCATTCGGTGACTATCGCACGCAGCAGTCTGCGGTTATATGAACAGGGATATTTAGACCGTCCTTGATAAGTTTGTTGTATTCTACGACATCCTTATCTATTCTTGTACACCGGAAGATCATGGTAAACATTTGAGATGGACAAGTTCCCAAGGATAGACACTTTTTATGCTAAACTTTCCAAGTGTGAGTTTTGATAGAAGAAGTTCAATTTCTCGACATGTGATCAACAAGGAAGGTATAGGAAGATCGCAAACGTTGAAGCATTTCTAAATGGGAGCAAATAGTCGATAAGTGAATCACGAGTTTTCGGGTTAGCCTGGATATTATCTGATGTTTTTAGAGGGTTTCTCGAAGATTGCATTGTCTATGATGCGGTTTGACAAGGAAAAATACAACTTTTGTATGGACGGACAACCTGGTGGCGAAATTTCAAAAAGCGGAAGGAAAGGTTGACTACATCACCCGATGTTGACTTTGTTCGATCCATTAGGACCGAGTTTGACGTATACTTGCGATGAATAATTGCCAAGGTTTGGTTGTGTTCTAATGAAAGGGAAGAGTTGTGGCTTATATACGACAATTGAGAATTCATGAGAGGAACTACTCGACTCATGATTTGGAATGAGTGCACCATAGTGTTTGCATTAAAAATATGGCGACAACTTTACATATGGAGCAAAATTTAATGTTCTGATGACCATAAAAGTCAAAGTATACATTTTGACCAAAAGGAGTTGAATATGAGATATAAAGATGGATGGAGTTTATCAAAGATTATGAGTTTGATTTACTATACAATCTGAGACGAAAGTGGTAGCGTGTATGCCTAGTAGAAATCATGGCATGTGTCGCGCGATGGTTAAAGAGTTGGAATTCTTGGAATAGTCCAGAGATTTGAAGTTAGGAATGGGTGGTTGAGGATAAAATTTGTAGGTATGATCATTATTAGTAGTGATTTTATGAGAGATCTTAAGGATAAACAGGAGTTCATGATACATGTCTACGGAGATAAGTAGAGGTATGAAGCGAGGTAAGATTTACGAGGTTTAGTAGAGGAACAAATGGTGTACTGAGGTTTAAGGATAGAATATGTGTTCCAGAGGATTTAAAACTTAGGAAGGTGATATTAGAAAAGAAGCACGTAAGAGTAAGTTGAGTATTCATCACGGATCCCCTTTAAAATGTATCGGGATTTAAATAGAAATTGTTTTGGTGGATGAGGATGAAGAAAGAGGTAGCAGTATGTTTTATCTTGCCTGTGGTGTGTGAAGGCTAAAGATGAGCATCAAAAGCTGTGGTTTATTTCTTGATCATTAAGATGCTCACCGAATGAAATGGGATGCGCCGCTATGGATTGTGGTTCGGACTACCCACCAGGCTCCTAAGAGAACATGATGCGATTTGGGTTATCGTTGATACTTCTGCCTATGGGTGAAAGTCATAGTTTTGGAGAAGTTGACCCAATCTACATCAAGAAATTTGTTAGGTTGCATGGTGTGCCATCGAGTATTGTCTCGGGGCGAGATCCTAGATTTATATCTGAATTTTGAAAGCTTGATTGCACCATGCTTTAGGGACCAAGTTGAGGATGAGTTCCCCTTATCATCCCCAAGCGAGATGGGCAGTCGAGAAAGGAATGATTCAATCATTAGAGGATCTTTTAAGAAGCTTGTGTTTTAGGAACAATTGGAAGTTGAGATGAATTAACTTTCCATTGATTAGTTACTTACAACAATAGTTTTCACAATAGTATAGGGATGGCACCATATATGAGGGCTTTGTATGGTAGAGGAGTCTGGGACCCCATTATGTTGGTATGACATTGGTGAAAATCAAGTCTTAGCTCGGTCTTAGTGCAACAAACTATGAAACAAGTTAGGAAGATAAGGAAAAGATGAAGGAAGACACTTAGGATAGGCAAAGAGGCTGTTAACAAGAGAGAAGGGCCTTTAGAATTCCGGGAGGTGATCACGTGTTTTTGAGTGACTCACGAAGGCGAGAATTGGCGGGGCTATCAAAACTAGAAAACTTACTCCTAGGTTCATCGGACCTTTCAGTTCTTGAAGGATTGGTCATTAGCTTATCATATTCCTTTACCACTAGCCTTGCTAACCTTCGCGGTGTCTTTCATGTTTCACCGGTTGAGAAAATATTATCACGATTGTGAGTACGAGGTCTATACAACTGCGAGAGAATCTAGAGTATGAGAGGCTCTGCAGCAGGATAGCGGATAGAGAGATTAAGGAGCTTCGCGGTAGACAAATTCCCTTGGTTAAGGTCATATGGGATGAAACTCTTGGAGATGCTACTTGGGAACATGAAAAGCAGAATATGCAACAACGATATCACATCTTTTACGGTATGTAAATT
>JAUPTC010000222.1:0-71985 GCA_030762895.1 Sophora flavescens | reverse complement strand
CAACCTCTTTTTTTCGTTCTCTCTCATCTTCTTGTCACGCCTCTCATGCATTTTCCGGATCCACTCTTCAACCTCTTTCCTATGTTCTTGCACATAGTGGAAATTTTCAAATCGCAACATAGCAAAGAATACAAGTTAGAAAATAACAAAATATATATGTAAGAACCAATCCACTCACCAAGTGTGCACAATGTATATTTCACTCAATTGGCTTTTTCCACACAAGATGATGACAACCAAATGGTGAGGTTGCCTTTGATGATCTTTTTGGTTGAATTTTTAGACACAAATTCGTGTAACACTTTGTAACCAAGATTAAAGTGAAGAAATAAATAAAATGGATGAGTAAGAAGATGATGATGGCGCCACAAAACAAGAGTTTTGATAAGCCAAGTGAGGTTCGCCACAAGAATCTTGGATTCTTGATAAGAACAATAGTTGGCTCAACCAAGAACCAAAGAGAGACAATTCTCTCACAAATGGATTTCAATCCAAATTCAACATCCAAGTTACCATTCCATGTGTTTTCACAAATTACATATAGTTGAGCAGCCAACTTTTGGGCTTCCAAATCCAAACCATAACCCCCACTTAATTGACCTTAAACACTCACTTATTCCCACTTAACTTAGCCATCATAACATGAGTTAAAAACCCTCATAATGTAGCCACCAAATCTTTCAACTCAGCCATAAGACTATGAAGGTTACGCCCCCCCCCCCCCCCCCCCTCTTCTTGACTCTTCATTCCCCTAATTATGTGTTGGTTACACTTGCTTCTCACATTAAAAGTGTAACCCCCCATAATTTATACAATTTATCAAAATATCAACACACTAGTTTAGGAGTTCTTATTGCATGCAAGATAAAGATTCCTCCCACTAAGACACATACAAATTCGAATTCCCTCATGGATTGCAAGTGGGCTGCCCCAAAAACATCACTTAGTAATTGGGCTCACTCATAAAACCCATTTACACTTATTGAATTAAAACAAACAACTAAAATTGGACTCTTCTTCATGTTGCACGCCCCTCTTGTCATGGATCCTTTAGTTGGATAATGTAAGTTAATAATTTGGGCTTCATTCCATCCAATCTTGCATTTGAGCTTGCTTCCATGATGAGAACCATAGTTTGAATTAACACTTGTTGGGCTTTCTTGGTTGTAACATTTGTAATTGGCCCACCAAGTCCTTGATAAGCTTCTTGAACCATACTCCAAATTGGGCTCATATCATTCCCTCCTTCTTTGAGTGAATTCGTCCTCGAATTGTAGTCTTCATCAACAAAATTAGTCATTTTGGGTGCATCCAGAGTGTTCTTCACAATGACATTGCCATAGGGTGCTTCCTTTGGAATGAAATTACCAAATTTCTGCAAAAAAGTTACAACACCACTAGACAAAGAAAGATCCTTAGAAGCATTAGCAATTAAATAAAAATTGTTGCAATAAAAAATGAATTGGGGTTGCCTTGAAATTAAAGCCTCCTTCTCTTCACTTTTTGTTGCCAAACAACTCTCTTTCTTTTCACTAATTTTCACAATATTTTCCTCATTATTTTTCTCTTTATCACTCTTTTTTTCAATTGTTTTCTCACCTTTTTCTTCAATATTTTTCTCCCTCTCTTTTGCAATCCTTTTTTCACTCTCCTTTTCTTTCTTTTTCTCACTCTCCTTTTCTTTTCTCTCTTGCTCTTTTTTTTCTCTCATTCTTATTTGATCCTCACTAACTTGCTTTGGAGATAAAGGAGAAAGAATGACCTTTCGGTCTTGATGCATGAAGGTGAACTTATTTGAGAACCCATCATGGATGACCTTTTTGTCATATTGCCAAGGCCTTCCCAACAACATATGGCTTGCCTCCATAGGCACCACATCACAAAGTACACAATCTTCATACTTTCCAATTGAGAATGGGACCTCTACTTGTTTGTTCACCACCGTTTCCCCAACCTCACTTAGCCATTGAAGCCTATATGGCCTTGGATGTGCCTTAGTAACAAGATTCAATTTGGACACCAATCTAGTGCTTACAACATTGGCACAACTCCCACCATCAATGATTAGAGAACATACCTTTCCTTGAATTAGACATCTAGAATGAAAGATATTCTCCCTTTGGCTTGCTTCATGATCCTTGACTTGACTTCCCAAAAGCCTTCTTACCATGAATAAGTCTCCCTCCGGAATTTCTTCTCCTTTTTCACTCTCCTCCTCACTTGAGGCTTCGCTTTGTGAGACCACTTCACCATTCCTTGCCACCATTGTCCTCTTTGTTGGGCATTGGGACGCAATATGCCCATGGCCTAAGCACTTGAAACACTTCATATCACGGCTCCTAGAACTTGTTTCCATTGGCTTCTTTCCTTGAGGGGTGCTCTCGGCCTCTTTAGAAAATGGTGCACCCTCCTTCTTTGAATCTTCCTTCCAATTTGAGGATGGAAATTTGGAAGATGAAGAAAAAGAATATTTGGACTTTCTCCTCTTAATTTGTTGCTCCACCTTAATCGCTTGTTGAACCAAATCTTCAAGCTCCACATAATTTTGTAACTCCACTATGTCTTGAATATCTTGATTCAAGCCATGTAAGAACCTTGCCATGGTAGCCTCCCTATCTTCTTTAAAATTTGACCTAAGTAAGGCCAACTCCATCTCCTTGAAATATTCATCAACGCTTTTGGTCCCTTGGGTAAGCCTTTGTAACTTGTTGTGAATATCCCTTTGATAATGATTTGGGACATACCTCTTCCTCATGACAAATTTCATCTCCTCCCAAGTGTCTATGGGCTCTCTTCCATGTCTTCTCCTTTCTTTTTGTAGTTGGTCCCACCACACAAGGGCATATTCCTTGAACTCAAGGGCGGCTACTTTCACCTTCTTGCTTTCATTGTATGAATTACAATCAAAGACTTGTTCTATTTTTAGCTCCCACTCCAAGTAAGCCTCCGGATCATTCTTCCCAATAAAGGAAGGAACTTTGATTTTGACCCCTTCAAGTCCTCTATCACGTCTCTCTCCCCCCTATGTCCTCCTCCTCTATGTCGTCCTCCTCTAGGCCTTCCTCTTTCACTATCATAGTCACTTGAATCGTCACGGTGTAGGTTAGCAAGTTGTCTATCATAATTGGCTTGCATTTGCTCCAATTGTCTTTGAAGAGCTTGGACTTGATTGGCCATCCTAGCTTGAAGAGTGGCCGACCTTGGAGATAATGGTGGACTATCCTCATTGTTGGCCATGATTTGAGTAGAAGAGTTTATTTGTTTCCTCACTACACTCCCTCACTAGTTCACACAATGATTTTTTTTTCTTCACTCTTTTGGCTTTTTCCACACAAAAAAATGTATTTTGGACACTCTTGCCTTTTTCCTCTCAAATGTTCCCCTTTAGTTCTTAGAAGAGTCAAACACAAAAACCACACAAAAAATCCAAAAAATTCAAGTAACAAAAATCACAAAACTTATCAAAACAAAGGAAACAAAAGGAAAGGCTAGAAAGGCAAAGCTTTGGAAATAAGAACGAGGAAGAAGGGAAATATTTTTCTTTCTTTTTTTTTTTTTGTTTCAAGAACACAAATTGCTCAAATAGACTTTTCTCTTCCTCTTTTTTTTTTCCCTTCAAGTTTTCATGCACAATTTTTTTTTCTTATAATTTGTGCAAAATTTTTTTTTCAAACTTTGAAGAAGAGAATCACAATTGAAAACTTGTTTTTGAGCAGGAACAACAACACGAAATTTCCCTTCACAAATAGATTCAAAGTGTATTTTTTTTTGTGTTTTTGGGTTTAAAAGAAGAAAAGAAGAAAGGTAGAAGAAGAAGAACAAAACTCAGAAAACTCAACCAAAGCCTAAGCTTTGATACCACTTGATGACAACCAAATGGTGAGGTTGCCTTTGATGATCTTTTTGGTTGAATTTTTAGACACAAATTCGTGTAACACTTTGTAACCAAGATTAAAGTGAAGAAATAAATAAAATGGATGAGTAAGAAGATGATGATGGCGCCACAAAACAAGAGTTTTGATAAGCCAAGTGAGGTTCGCCACAAGAATCTTGGATTCTTGATAAGAACAATAGTTGGCTCAACCAAGAACCAAAGAGAGACAATTCTCTCACAAATGGATTACAATCCAAATTCAACATCCAAGTTACCATTCCATGTGTTTGTCACAAATTACATATAGTTGAGCAGCCAACTTTTGGGCTTCCAAATCCAAACCATAACCCCCACTTAATTGACCTTAAACACTCACTTATTCTCACTTAACTTAGCCATCATAACATGAGTTAAAAACCCTCATAATGTAGCCACCAAATCTTTCAACTCAGCCATCAGACTATGATTCGCCCCCCCTTTCTTGACTCTTCATTCCCATAATTATGTTTTGTTTAAACTTTATTCTCACATTAAAAGTTTACCCCCCAATAATTTATACAATTTATCAAAATATCAACAAACTAGTTTAGGAGTTCTTATAGCATGCAAGCTAAAGATTCCTCCCACTAAGACACATACAAATTCGAATTCCCTCATGGATTGCAAGTGGGCTGCCCCAAAAACATCACTTAGTAATTGGGCTCACTCATAAAACCCATTTACACTTATTGAATTAAAACAAACAACTAAAATTGGACTCTTCTTCATGTTGCACGCCCCTCTTGTCATGGATCCTTTAGTTGGATAATGTAAGTTAATAATTTGGGCTTCATTCCATCCAATCTTGCATTTGAGCTTGCTTCCATGATGAGAACCATAGTTTGAATTAACACTTGTTGGGCTTTCTTGGTTGTAACATTTGTAATTGGCCCACCAAGTCCTTGATAAGCTTCTTGAACCATACTCCAAATTGGGCTCATATCATTCCCTCCTTCTTTGAGTGAATTCGTCCTCGAATTGTAGTCTTCATCAACAAAATTAGTCATTTTGGGTGCATCCAGAGTGTTCTTCACAATGACATTGCCATAGGGTGCTTCCTTTGGAATGAAATTACCAAATTTCTGCAAAAAGTTACAACACCACTAGACAAAGAAAGATCCTTAGAAGCATTAGCAATTAAATAAAAATTGTTGCAATAAAAATGAATTGGGGTTGCCTTGAAATTAAAGCCTCCTTCTCTTCACTTTTTGTTGCCAAACAACTCTCTTTCTTTTCACTAATTTTCACAATATTTTCCTCATTATTTTTCTCTTTATCACTCTTTTTTTCAATTGTTTTCTCACCTTTTTCTTCAATATTTTTCTCCTCTCTTTTGCAATCCTTTTTCACTCTCCTTTTCTTTCTTTTTCTCACTCTCCTTTTCTTTTCTCTCTTGCTCTTTTTTTTCTCTCATTCTTATTTGATCCTCACTAACTTGCTTTGGAGATAAAGGAGAAAGAATGACCTTTCGGTCTTGATGCATGAAGGTGAACTTATTTGAGAACCCATCATGGATGACCTTTTTGTCATATTGCCAAGGCCTTCCCAACAACATATGGCTTGCCTCCATAGGCACCACATCACAAAGTACACAATCTTCATACTTTCCAATTGAGAATGGGACCTCTACTTGTTTGTTCACCACCGTTTCCCCAACCTCACTTAGCCATTGAAGCCTATATGGCCTTGGATGTGCCTTAGTAACAAGATTCAATTTGGACACCAATCTAGTGCTTACAACATTGGCACAACTCCCACCATCAATGATTAGAGAACATACCTTTCCTTGAATTAGACATCTAGAATGAAAGATATTCTCCCTTTGGCTTGCTTCATGATCCTTGACTTGACTTCCCAAAAGCCTTCTTACCATGAATAAGTCTCCCTCCGGAATTTCTTCTCCTTTTTCACTCTCCTCCTCACTTGAGGCTTCGCTTTGTGAGACCACTTCACCATTCCTTGCCACCATTGTCCTCTTTGTTGGGCATTGGGACGCAATATGCCCATGGCCTAAGCACTTGAAACACTTCATATCACGGCTCCTAGAACTTGTTTCCATTGGCTTCTTTCCTTGAGGGGTGCTCTCGGCCTCTTTAGAAAATGGTGCACCCTCCTTCTTTGAATCTTCCTTCCAATTTGAGGATGGAAATTTGGAAGATGAAGAAAAAGAATATTTGGACTTTCTCCTCTTAATTTGTTGCTCCACCTTAATCGCTTGTTGAACCAAATCTTCAAGCTCCACATAATTTTGTAACTCCACTATGTCTTGAATATCTTGATTCAAGCCATGTAAGAACCTTGCCATGGTAGCCTCCCTATCTTCTTTAAAATTTGACCTAAGTAAGGCCAACTCCATCTCCTTGAAATATTCATCAACGCTTTTGGTCCCTTGGGTAAGCCTTTGTAACTTGTTGTGAATATCCCTTTGATAATGATTTGGGACATACCTCTTCCTCATGACAAATTTCATCTCCTCCCAAGTGTCTATGGGCTCTCTTCCATGTCTTCTCCTTTCTTTTTGTAGTTGGTCCCACCACACAAGGGCATATTCCTTGAACTCAAGGGCGGCTACTTTCACCTTCTTGCTTTCATTGTATGAATTACAATCAAAGACTTGTTCTATTTTTAGCTCCCACTCCAAGTAAGCCTCCGGATCATTCTTCCCAATAAAGGAAGGAACTTTGATTTTGACCCCTTCAAGTCCTCTATCACGTCTCTCTCCCCTATGTCCTCCTCCTCTATGTCGTCCTCCTCTAGGCCTTCCTCTTTCACTATCATAGTCACTTGAATCGTCACGGTGTAGGTTAGCAAGTTGTCTATCATAATTGGCTTGCATTTGCTCCAATTGTCTTTGAAGAGCTTGGACTTGATTGGCCATCCTAGCTTGAAGAGTGGCCGACCTTGGAGATAATGGTGGACTATCCTCATTGTTGGCCATGATTTGAGTAGAAGAGTTTATTTGTTTCCTCACTACACTCCCTCACTAGTTCACACAATGATTTTTTTTTCTTCACTCTTTTGGCTTTTTCCACACAAAAAAATGTATTTTGGACACTCTTGCCTTTTTCCTCTCAAATGTTCCCCTTTAGTTCTTAGAAGAGTCAAACACAAAAACCACACAAAAAATCCAAAAAATTCAAGTAACAAAAATCACAAAACTTATCAAAACAAAGGAAACAAAAGGAAAGGCTAGAAAGGCAAAGCTTTGGAAATAAGAACGAGGAAGAAGGGAAATATTTTTCTTTCTTTTTTTTTTTTGTTTCAAGAACACAAATTGCTCAAATAGACTTTTCTCTTCCTCTTTTTTTTTTCCTTCAAGATTTCATGCACAATTTTTTTTTCTTATAATTTGTGCAAATTTTTTTTTTCAAACTTTGAAGAAGAGAATCACAATTGAAAACTTGTTTTTGAGCAGGAACAACAACACGAAATTTCCCTTCACAAATAGATTCAAAGTGTATTTTTTTTTGTGTTTTTGGGTTTAAAAGAAGAAAAGAAGAAAGGTAGAAGAAGAAGAACAAAACTCAGAAAACTCAACCAAAGCCTAAGCTTTGATACCACTTGATGACAACCAAATGGTGAGGTTGCCTTTGATGATCTTTTTGGTTGAATTTTTGGACACAAATTCGTGTAACACTTTGTAACCAAGATTAAAGTGAAGAAATAAATAAAATGGATGAGTAAGAAGATGATGATGGCGCCACAAAACAAGAGTTTTGATAAGCCAAGTGAGGTTCGCCACAAGAATCTTGGATTCTTGATAAGAACAATAGTTGGCTCAACCAAGAACCAAAGAGAGACAATTCTCTCACAAATGGATTACAATCCAAATTCAACATCCAAGTTACCATTCCATGTGTTTGTCACAAATTACATATAGTTGAGCAGCCAACTTTTGGGCTTCCAAATCCAAACCATAACCCCCACTTAATTGACCTTAAACACTCACTTATTCGCACTTAACTTAGCCATCATAACATGAGTTAAAAACCCTCATAATGTAGCCACCAAATCTTTCAACTCAGCCATAAGACTATGAAGGTTCCCCCCCTCTTCTTGACTCTTCATTCCCCTAATTATGTGGTGGTTACACTTGCTTCTCACATTAAAAGTGTAACCCCCCATAATTTATACAATTTATCAAAATATCAACAAACTAGTTTAGGAGTTCTTATAGCATGCAAGCTAAAGATTCCTCCCACTAAGACACATACAAATTCGAATTCCCTCATGGATTGCAAGTGGGCTGCCCCAAAAACATCACTTAGTAATTGGGCTCACTCATAAAACCCATTTACACTTATTGAATTAAAACAAACAACTAAAATTGGACTCTTCTTCATGTTGCACGCCCCTCTTGTCATGGATCCTTTAGTTGGATAATGTAAGTTAATAATTTGGGCTTCATTCCATCCAATCTTGCATTTGAGCTTGCTTCCATGATGAGAACCATAGTTTGAATTAACACTTGTTGGGCTTTCTTGGTTGTAACATTTGTAATTGGCCCACCAAGTCCTTGATAAGCTTCTTGAACCATACTCCAAATTGGGCTCATATCATTCCCTCCTTCTTTGAGTGAATTCGTCCTCGAATTGTAGTCTTCATCAACAAAATTAGTCATTTTGGGTGCATCCAGAGTGTTCTTCACAATGACATTGCCATAGGGTGCTTCCTTTGGAATGAAATTACCAAATTTCTGCAAAAAAGTTACAACACCACTAGACAAAGAAAGATCCTTAGAAGCATTAGCAATTAAATAAAAATTGTTGCAATAAAAAATGAATTGGGGTTGCCTTGAAATTAAAGCCTCCTTCTCTTCACTTTTTGTTGCCAAACAACTCTCTTTCTTTTCACTAATTTTCACAATATTTTCCTCATTATTTTTCTCTTTATCACTCTTTTTTCAATTGTTTTCTCACCTTTTTCTTCAATATTTTTCTCACTCTCTTTTGCAATCCTTTTTTTCACTCTCCTTTTCTTTCTTTTTCTCACTCTCCTTTTCTTTTCTCTCTTGCTCTTTTTTTTTCTCTCATTCTTATTTGATCCTCACTAACTTGCTTTGGAGATAAAGGAGAAAGAATGACCTTTCGGTCTTGATGCATGAAGGTGAACTTATTTGAGAACCCATCATGGATGACCTTTTTGTCATATTGCCAAGGCCTTCCCAACAACATATGGCTTGCCTCCATAGGCACCACATCACAAAGTACACAATCTTCATACTTTCCAATTGAGAATGGGACCTCTACTTGTTTGTTCACCACCGTTTCCCCAACCTCACTTAGCCATTGAAGCCTATATGGCCTTGGATGTGCCTTAGTAACAAGATTCAATTTGGACACCAATCTAGTGCTTACAACATTGGCACAACTCCCACCATCAATGATTAGAGAACATACCTTTCCTTGAATTAGACATCTAGAATGAAAGATATTCTCCCTTTGGCTTGCTTCATGATCCTTGACTTGACTTCCCAAAAGCCTTCTTACCATGAATAAGTCTCCCTCCGGAATTTCTTCTCCTTTTTCACTCTCCTCCTCACTTGAGGCTTCGCTTTGTGAGACCACTTCACCATTCCTTGCCACCATTGTCCTCTTTGTTGGGCATTGGGACGCAATATGCCCATGGCCTAAGCACTTGAAACACTTCATATCACGGCTCCTAGAACTTGTTTCCATTGGCTTCTTTCCTTGAGGGGTGCTCTCGGCCTCTTTAGAAAATGGTGCACCCTCCTTCTTTGAATCTTCCTTCCAATTTGAGGATGGAAATTTGGAAGATGAAGAAAAAGAATATTTGGACTTTCTCCTCTTAATTTGTTGCTCCACCTTAATCGCTTGTTGAACCAAATCTTCAAGCTCCACATAATTTTGTAACTCCACTATGTCTTGAATATCTTGATTCAAGCCATGTAAGAACCTTGCCATGGTAGCCTCCCTATCTTCTTTAAAATTTGACCTAAGTAAGGCCAACTCCATCTCCTTGAAATATTCATCAACGCTTTTGGTCCCTTGGGTAAGCCTTTGTAACTTGTTGTGAATATCCCTTTGATAATGATTTGGGACATACCTCTTCCTCATGACAAATTTCATCTCCTCCCAAGTGTCTATGGGCTCTCTTCCATGTCTTCTCCTTTCTTTTTGTAGTTGGTCCCACCACACAAGGGCATATTCCTTGAACTCAAGGGCGGCTACTTTCACCTTCTTGCTTTCATTGTATGAATTACAATCAAAGACTTGTTCTATTTTTAGCTCCCACTCCAAGTAAGCCTCCGGATCATTCTTCCCAATAAAGGAAGGAACTTTGATTTTGACCCCTTCAAGTCCTCTATCACGTCTCTCTCCCCTATGTCCTCCTCCTCTATGTCGTCCTCCTCTAGGCCTTCCTCTTTCACTATCATAGTCACTTGAATCGTCACGGTGTAGGTTAGCAAGTTGTCTATCATAATTGGCTTGCATTTGCTCCAATTGTCTTTAAAGAGCTTGGACTTGATTGGCCATCCTAGCTTGAAGAGTGGCCGACCTTGGAGATAATGGTGGACTATCCTCATTGTTGGCCATGATTTGAGTAGAAGAGTTTATTTGTTTCCTCACTACACTCCCTCACTAGTTCACACAATGATTTTTTTTTCTTCACTCTTTTGGCTTTTTCCACACAAAAAAATGTATTTTGGACACTCTTGCCTTTTTCCTCTCAAATGTTCCCCTTTAGTTCTTAGAAGAGTCAAACACAAAAACCACACAAAAATCCAAAAAATTCAAGTAACAAAAATCACAAAACTTATCAAAACAAAGGAAACAAAAGGAAAGGCTAGAAAGGCAAAGCTTTGGAAATAAGAACAAGGAAGAAGGGAAATATTTTTCTTTCTTTTTTTTTTTTTTGTTTCAAGAACACAAATTGCTCAAATAGACTTTTCTCTTCCTCTTTTTTTTTTTCCTTCAAGATTTCATGCACAATTTTTTTTCTTATAATTTGTGCAAATTTTTTTTTTTCAAACTTTGAAGAAGAGAATCACAATTGAAAACTTGTTTTTGAGCAGGAACAACAACACGAAATTTCCCTTCACAAATAGATTCAAAGTGTTTTTTTTTTTTTTGTGTTTTTGGGTTTAAAATAATAAAGAAGAAAGGTAGAAGAAGAAGAACAAAACTCAGAAAACTCAACCAAAGCCTAAGCTTTGATACCACTTGATGACAACCAAATGGTGAGGTTGCCTTTGATGATCTTTTTGGTTGAATTTTTGGACACAAATTCGTGTAACACTTTGTAACCAAGATTAAAGTGAAGAAATAAATAAAATGGATGAGTAAGAAGATGATGATGGCGCCACAAAACAAGAGTTTTGATAAGCCAAGTGAGGTTCGCCACAAGAATCTTGGATTCTTGATAAGAACAATAGTTGGCTCAACCAAGAACCAAAGAGAGACAATTCTCTCACAAATGGATTACAATCCAAATTCAACATCCAAGTTACCATTCCATGTGTTTGTCACAAATTACATATAGTTGAGCAGCCAACTTTTGGGCTTCCAAATCCAAACCATAACCCCCACTTAATTGACCTTAAACACTCACTTATTCTCACTTAACTTAGCCATCATAACATGAGTTAAAAACCCTCATAATGTAGCCACCAAATCTTTCAACTCAGCCATAAGACTATGAAGGTTCGCCCCCCCCCTTCTTGACTCTTCATTCCCCTAATTATGTGGTGGTTACACTTGTTCTCACATTAAAAGTGTAACCCCCATAATTTATACAATTTATCAAAATATCAACACACTAGTTTAGGAGTTCTTATAGCATGCAAGCTAAAGATTCCTCCCACTAAGACACATACAAATTCGAATTCCCTCATGGATTGCAAGTGGGCTGCCCCAAAAACATCACTTAGTAATTGGGCTCACTCATAAAACCCATTTACACTTATTGAATTAAAACAAACAACTAAAATTGGACTCTTCTTCATGTTGCACGCCCCTCTTGTCATGGATCCTTTAGTTGGATAATGTAAGTTAATAATTTGGGCTTCATTCCATCCAATCTTGCATTTGAGCTTGCTTCCATGATGAGAACCATAGTTTGAATTAACACTTGTTGGGCTTTCTTGGTTGTAACATTTGTAATTGGCCCACCAAGTCCTTGATAAGCTTCTTGAACCATACTCCAAATTGGGCTCATATCATTCCCTCCTTCTTTGAGTGAATTCGTCCTCGAATTGTAGTCTTCATCAACAAAATTAGTCATTTTGGGTGCATCCAGAGTGTTCTTCACAATGACATTGCCATAGGGTGCTTCCTTTGGAATGAAATTACCAAATTTCTGCAAAAAAGTTACAACACCACTAGACAAAGAAAGATCCTTAGAAGCATTAGCAATTAAATAAAAATTGTTCCAATAAAAAATGAATTGGGGTTGCCTTGAAATTAAAGCCTCCTTCTCTTCACTTTTTGTTGCCAAACAACTCTCTTTCTTTTCACTAATTTTCACAATATTTTCCTCATTATTTTTCTCTTTATCACTCTTTTTTTCAATTGTTTTCTCACCTTTTTCTTCAATATTTTTCTCACTCTCTTTTGCAATCCTTTTTTCACTCTCCTTTTCTTTCTTTTTCTCACTCTCCTTTTCTTTTCTCTCTTGCTCTTTTTTTTCTCTCATTCTTATTTGATCCTCACTAACTTGCTTTGGAGATAAAGGAGAAAGAATGACCTTTCGGTCTTGATGCATGAAGGTGAACTTATTTGAGAACCCATCATGGATGACCTTTTTGTCATATTGCCAAGGCCTTCCCAACAACATATGGCTTGCCTCCATAGGCACCACATCACAAAGTACACAATCTTCATACTTTCCAATTGAGAATGGGACCTCTACTTGTTTGTTCACCACCGTTTCCCCAACCTCACTTAGCCATTGAAGCCTATATGGCCTTGGATGTGCCTTAGTAACAAGATTCAATTTGGACACCAATCTAGTGCTTACAACATTGGCACAACTCCCACCATCAATGATTAGAGAACATACCTTTCCTTGAATTAGACATCTAGAATGAAAGATATTCTCCCTTTGGCTTGCTTCATGATCCTTGACTTGACTTCCCAAAAGCCTTCTTACCATGAATAAGTCTCCCTCCGGAATTTCTTCTCCTTTTTCACTCTCCTCCTCACTTGAGGCTTCGCTTTGTGACACCACTTCACCATTCCTTGCCACCATTGTCCTCTTTGTTGGGCATTGGGACGCAATATGCCCATGGCCTAAGCACTTGAAACACTTCATATCACGGCTCCTAGAACTTGTTTCCATTGGCTTCTTTCCTTGAGGGGTGCTCTCGGCCTCTTTAGAAAATGGTGCACCCTCCTTCTTTGAATCTTCCTTCCAATTTGAGGATGGAAATTTGGAAGATGAAGAAAAAGAATATTTGGACTTTCTCCTCTTAATTTGTTGCTCCACCTTAATCGCTTGTTGAACCAAATCTTCAAGCTCCACATAATTTTGTAACTCCACTATGTCTTGAATATCTTGATTCAAGCCATGTAAGAACCTTGCCATGGTAGCCTCCCTATCTTCTTTAAAATTTGACCTAAGTAAGGCCAACTCCATCTCCTTGAAATATTCATCAACGCTTTTGGTCCCTTGGGTAAGCCTTTGTAACTTGTTGTGAATATCCCTTTGATAATGATTTGGGACATACCTCTTCCTCATGACAAATTTCATCTCCTCCCAAGTGTCTATGGGCTCTCTTCCATGTCTTCTCCTTTCTTTTTGTAGTTGGTCCCACCACACAAGGGCATATTCCTTGAACTCAAGGGCGGCTACTTTCACCTTCTTGCTTTCATTGTATGAATTACAATCAAAGACTTGTTCTATTTTTAGCTCCCACTCCAAGTAAGCCTCCGGATCATTCTTCCCAATAAAGGAAGGAACTTTGATTTTGACCCCTTCAAGTCCTCTATCACGTCTCTCTCCCCTATGTCCTCCTCCTCTATGTCGTCCTCCTCTAGGCCTTCCTCTTTCACTATCATAGTCACTTGAATCGTCACGGTGTAGGTTAGCAAGTTGTCTATCATAATTGGCTTGCATTTGCTCCAATTGTCTTTAAAGAGCTTGGACTTGATTGGCCATCCTAGCTTGAAGAGTGGCCGACCTTGGAGATAATGGTGGACTATCCTCATTGTTGGCCATGATTTGAGTAGAAGAGTTTATTTGTTTCCTCACTACACTCCCTCACTAGTTCACACAATGATTTTTTTTTCTTCACTCTTTTGGCTTTTTCCACACAAAAAAATGTATTTTGGACACTCTTGCCTTTTTCCTCTCAAATGTTCCCCTTTAGTTCTTAGAAGAGTCAAACACAAAAACCACACAAAAAATCCAAAAAATTCAAGTAACAAAAATCACAAAACTTATCAAAACAAAGGAAACAAAAGGAAAGGCTAGAAAGGCAAAGCTTTGGAAATAAGAACAAGGAAGAAGGGAAATATTTTTCTTTCTTTTTTTTTTTTTTTGTTTCAAGAACACAAATTGCTCAAATAGACTTTTCTCTTCCTCTTTTTTTTTTCCTTCAAGATTTCATGCACAATTTTTTTTTCTTATAATTTGTGCAAATTTTTTTTTTTTTCAAACTTTGAAGAAGAGAATCACAATTGAAAACTTGTTTTTGAGCAGGAACAACAACACGAAATTTCCCTTCACAAATAGATTCAAAGTGTATTTTTTTTTGTGTTTTTGGGTTTAAAAGAAGAAAGGTAGAAGAAGAAGAACAAAACTCAGAAAACTCAACCAAAGCCTAAGCTTTGATACCACTTGATGACAACCAAATGGTGAGGTTGCCTTTGATGATCTTTTTGGTTGAATTTTTGGACACAAATTCGTGTAACACTTTGTAACCAAGATTAAAGTGAAGAAATAAATAAAATGGATGAGTAAGAAGATGATGATGGCGCCACAAAACAAGAGTTTTGATAAGCCAAGTGAGGTTCGCCACAAGAATCTTGGATTCTTGATAAGAACAATAGTTGGCTCAACCAAGAACCAAAGAGAGACAATTCTCTCACAAATGGATTACAATCCAAATTCAACATCCAAGTTACCATTCCATGTGTTTGTCACAAATTACATATAGTTGAGCAGCCAACTTTTGGGCTTCCAAATCCAAACCATAACCCCCACTTAATTGACCTTAAACACTCACTTATTCTCACTTAACTTAGCCATCATAACATGAGTTAAAAACCCTCATAATGTAGCCACCAAATCTTTCAACTCAGCCATAAGACTATGAAGGTTCGCCCCCCCCTCTTCTTGACTCTTCATTCCCCTAATTATGTGGTGGTTACACTTGTTCTCACATTAAAAGTGTAACCCCCATAATTTATACAATTTATCAAAATATCAACACACTAGTTTAGGAGTTCTTATAGCATGCAAGCTAAAGATTCCTCCCACTAAGACACATACAAATTCGAATTCCCTCATGGATTGCAAGTGGGCTGCCCCAAAAACATCACTTAGTAATTGGGCTCACTCATAAAACCCATTTACACTTATTGAATTAAAACAAACAACTAAAATTGGACTCTTCTTCATGTTGCACGCCCCTCTTGTCATGGATCCTTTAGTTGGATAATGTAAGTTAATAATTTGGGCTTCATTCCATCCAATCTTGCATTTGAGCTTGCTTCCATGATGAGAACCATAGTTTGAATTAACACTTGTTGGGCTTTCTTGGTTGTAACATTTGTAATTGGCCCACCAAGTCCTTGATAAGCTTCTTGAACCATACTCCAAATTGGGCTCATATCATTCCCTCCTTCTTTGAGTGAATTAGTCCTCGAATTGTAGTCTTCATCAACAAAATTAGTCATTTTGGGTGCATCCAGGTGTTCTTCACAATGACATTGCCATAGGGTGATTCCTTTGGAATGAAATTACCAAATTTCTGCAAAAAGTTACAACACCACTAGACAAAGAAAGATCCTTAGAAGCATTAGCAATTAAATAAAAATTGTTCCAATAAAAAATGAATTGGGGTTGCCTTGAAATTAAAGCCTCCTTCTCTTCACTTTTTGTTGCCAAACAACTCTCTTTCTTTTCACTAATTTTCACAATATTTTCCTCATTATTTTTCTCTTTATCACTCTTTTTTTCAATTGTTTTCTCACCTTTTTCTTCAATATTTTTCTCACTCTCTTTTGCAATCCTTTTTTCACTCTCCTTTTCTTTCTTTTTCTCACTCTCCTTTTCTTTTCTCTCTTGCTCTTTTTTTTCTCTCATTCTTATTTGATCCTCACTAACTTGCTTTGGAGATAAAGGAGAAAGAATGACCTTTCGGTCTTGATGCATGAAGGTGAACTTATTTGAGAACCCATCATGGATGACCTTTTTGTCATATTGCCAAGGCCTTCCCAACAACATATGGCTTGCCTCCATAGGCACCACATCACAAAGTACACAATCTTCATACTTTCCAATTGAGAATGGGACCTCTACTTGTTTGTTCACCACCGTTTCCCCAACCTCACTTAGCCATTGAAGCCTATATGGCCTTGGATGTGCCTTAGTAACAAGATTCAATTTGGACACCAATCTAGTGCTTACAACATTGGCACAACTCCCACCATCAATGATTAGAGAACATACCTTTCCTTGAATTAGACATCTAGAATGAAAGATATTCTCCCTTTGGCTTGCTTCATGATCCTTGACTTGACTTCCCAAAAGCCTTCTTACCATGAATAAGTCTCCCTCCGGAATTTCTTCTCCTTTTTCACTCTCCTCCTCACTTGAGGCTTCGCTTTGTGACACCACTTCACCATTCCTTGCCACCATTGTCCTCTTTGTTGGGCATTGGGACGCAATATGCCCATGGCCTAAGCACTTGAAACACTTCATATCACGGCTCCTAGAACTTGTTTCCATTGGCTTCTTTCCTTGAGGGGTGCTCTCGGCCTCTTTAGAAAATGGTGCACCCTCCTTCTTTGAATCTTCCTTCCAATTTGAGGATGGAAATTTGGAAGATGAAGAAAAAGAATATTTGGACTTTCTCCTCTTAATTTGTTGCTCCACCTTAATCGCTTGTTGAACCAAATCTTCAAGCTCCACATAATTTTTGTAACTCCACTATGTCTTGAATATCTTGATTCAAGCCATGTAAGAACCTTGCCATGGTAGCCTCCCTATCTTCTTTAAAATTTGACCTAAGTAAGGCCAACTCCATCTCCTTGAAATATTCATCAACGCTTTTGGTCCCTTGGGTAAGCCTTTGTAACTTGTTGTGAATATCCCTTTGATAATGATTTGGGACATACCTCTTCCTCATGACAAATTTCATCTCCTCCCAAGTGTCTATGGGCTCTCTTCCATGTCTTCTCCTTTCTTTTTGTAGTTGGTCCCACCACACAAGGGCATATTCCTTGAACTCAAGGGCGGCTACTTTCACCTTCTTGCTTTCATTGTATGAATTACAATCAAAGACTTGTTCTATTTTTAGCTCCCACTCCAAGTAAGCCTCCGGATCATTCTTCCCAATAAAGGAAGGAACTTTGATTTTGACCCCTTCAAGTCCTCTATCACGTCTCTCTCCCCTATGTCCTCCTCCTCTCTATGTCGTCCTCCTCTAGGCCTTCCTCTTTCACTATCATAGTCACTTGAATCGTCACGGTGTAGGTTAGCAAGTTGTCTATCATAATTGGCTTGCATTTGCTCCAATTGTCTTTAAAGAGCTTGGACTTGATTGGCCATCCTAGCTTGAAGAGTGGCCGACCTTGGAGATAATGGTGGACTATCCTCATTGTTGGCCATGATTTGAGTAGAAGAGTTTATTTGTTTCCTCACTACACTCCCTCACTAGTTCACACAATGATTTTTTTTTCTTCACTCTTTTGGCTTTTTCCACACAAAAAAATGTATTTTGGACACTCTTGCCTTTTTCCTCTCAAATGTTCCCCTTTAGTTCTTAGAAGAGTCAAACACAAAAACCACACAAAAAATCCAAAAAATTCAAGTAACAAAAATCACAAAACTTATCAAAACAAAGGAAACAAAAGGAAAGGCTAGAAAGGCAAAGCTTTGGAAATAAGAACAAGGAAGAAGGGAAATATTTTTCTTTCTTTTTTTTTTTTTTTTGTTTCAAGAACACAAATTGCTCAAATAGACTTTTCTCTTCCTCTTTTTTTTTTCCTTCAAGATTTCATGCACAATTTTTTTTTCTTATAATTTGTGCAAATTTTTTTTTTTTTCAAACTTTGAAGAAGAGAATCACAATTGAAAACTTGTTTTTGAGCAGGAACAACAACACGAAATTTCCCTTCACAAATAGATTCAAAGTGTATTTTTTTTTGTGTTTTTGGGTTTAAAAGAAGAAAGGTAGAAGAAGAAGAACAAAACTCAGAAAACTCAACCAAAGCCTAAGCTTTGATACCACTTGATGACAACCAAATGGTGAGGTTGCCTTTGATGATCTTTTTGGTTGAATTTTTGGACACAAATTCGTGTAACACTTTGTAACCAAGATTAAAGTGAAGAAATAAATAAAATGGATGAGTAAGAAGATGATGATGGCGCCACAAAACAAGAGTTTTGATAAGCCAAGTGAGGTTCGCCACAAGAATCTTGGATTCTTGATAAGAACAATAGTTGGCTCAACCAAGAACCAAAGAGAGACAATTCTCTCACAAATGGATTACAATCCAAATTCAACATCCAAGTTACCATTCCATGTGTTTGTCACAAATTACATATAGTTGAGCAGCCAACTTTTGGGCTTCCAAATCCAAACCATAACCCCCACTTAATTGACCTTAAACACTCACTTATTCTCACTTAACTTAGCCATCATAACATGAGTTAAAAACCCTCATAATGTAGCCACCAAATCTTTCAACTCAGCCATAAGACTATGAAGGTTACGCCCCCCCTTCTTGACTCTTCATTCCCCTAATTATGTGGTGGTTACACTTGTTCTCACATTAAAAGTGTAACCCCCATAATTTATACAATTTATCAAAATATCAACACACTAGTTTAGGAGTTCTTATAGCATGCAAGCTAAAGATTCCTCCCACTAAGACACATACAAATTCGAGATTCCCTCATGGATTGCAAGTGGGCTGCCCCAAAAACATCACTTAGTAATTGGGCTCACTCATAAAACCCATTTACACTTATTGAATTAAAACAAACAACTAAAATTGGACTCTTCTTCATGTTGCACGCCCCTCTTGTCATGGATCCTTTAGTTGGATAATGTAAGTTAATAATTTGGGCTTCATTCCATCCAATCTTGCATTTGAGCTTGCTTCCATGATGAGAACCATAGTTTGAATTAACACTTGTTGGGCTTTCTTGGTTGTAACATTTGTAATTGGCCCACCAAGTCCTTGATAAGCTTCTTGAACCATACTCCAAATTGGGCTCATATCATTCCCTCCTTCTTTGAGTGAATTCGTCCTCGAATTGTAGTCTTCATCAACAAAATTAGTCATTTTGGGTGCATCCAGAGTGTTCTTCACAATGACATTGCCATAGGGTGCTTCCTTTGGAATGAAATTACCAAATTTCTGCAAAAAGTTACAACACCACTAGACAAAGAAAGATCCTTAGAAGCATTAGCAATTAAATAAAAATTGTTCCAATAAAAAATGAATTGGGGTTGCCTTGAAATTAAAGCCTCCTTCTCTTCACTTTTTGTTGCCAAACAACTCTCTTTCTTTTCACTAATTTTCACAATATTTTCCTCATTATTTTTCTCTTTATCACTCTTTTTTTCAATTGTTTTCTCACCTTTTTCTTCAATATTTTTCTCACTCTCTTTTGCAATCCTTTTTTCACTCTCCTTTTCTTTCTTTTTCTCACTCTCCTTTTCTTTTCTCTCTTGCTCTTTTTTTTCTCTCATTCTTATTTGATCCTCACTAACTTGCTTTGGAGATAAAGGAGAAAGAATGACCTTTCGGTCTTGATGCATGAAGGTGAACTTATTTGAGAACCCATCATGGATGACCTTTTTGTCATATTGCCAAGGCCTTCCCAACAACATATGGCTTGCCTCCATAGGCACCACATCACAAAGTACACAATCTTCATACTTTCCAATTGAGAATGGGACCTCTACTTGTTTGTTCACCACCGTTTCCCCAACCTCACTTAGCCATTGAAGCCTATATGGCCTTGGATGTGCCTTAGTAACAAGATTCAATTTGGACACCAATCTAGTGCTTACAACATTGGCACAACTCCCACCATCAATGATTAGAGAACATACCTTTCCTTGAATTAGACATCTAGAATGAAAGATATTCTCCCTTTGGCTTGCTTCATGATCCTTGACTTGACTTCCCAAAAGCCTTCTTACCATGAATAAGTCTCCCTCCGGAATTTCTTCTCCTTTTTCACTCTCCTCCTCACTTGAGGCTTCGCTTTGTGACACCACTTCACCATTCCTTGCCACCATTGTCCTCTTTGTTGGGCATTGGGACGCAATATGCCCATGGCCTAAGCACTTGAAACACTTCATATCACGGCTCCTAGAACTTGTTTCCATTGGCTTCTTTCCTTGAGGGGTGCTCTCGGCCTCTTTAGAAAATGGTGCACCCTCCTTCTTTGAATCTTCCTTCCAATTTGAGGATGGAAATTTGGAAGATGAAGAAAAAGAATATTTGGACTTTCTCCTCTTAATTTGTTGCTCCACCTTAATCGCTTGTTGAACCAAATCTTCAAGCTCCACATAATTTTGTAACTCCACTATGTCTTGAATATCTTGATTCAAGCCATGTAAGAACCTTGCCATGGTAGCCTCCTATCTTCTTTAAAATTTGACCTAAGTAAGGCCAACTCCATCTCCTTGAAATATTCATCAACGCTTTTGGTCCCTTGGGTAAGCCTTTGTAACTTGTTGTGAATATCCCTTTGATAATGATTTGGGACATACCTCTTCCTCATGACAAATTTCATCTCCTCCCAAGTGTCTATGGGCTCTCTTCCATGTCTTCTCCTTTCTTTTTGTAGTTGGTCCCACCACACAAGGGCATATTCCTTGAACTCAAGGGCGGCTACTTTCACCTTCTTGCTTTCATTGTATGAATTACAATCAAAGACTTGTTCTATTTTTAGCTCCCACTCCAAGTAAGCCTCCGGATCATTCTTCCCAATAAAGGAAGGAACTTTGATTTTGACCCCTTCAAGTCCTCTATCACGTCTCTCTCCCCTATGTCCTCCTCCTCTATGTCGTCCTCCTCTAGGCCTTCCTCTTTCACTATCATAGTCACTTGAATCGTCACGGTGTAGGTTAGCAAGTTGTCTATCATAATTGGCTTGCATTTGCTCCAATTGTCTTTAAAGAGCTTGGACTTGATTGGCCATCCTAGCTTGAAGAGTGGCCGACCTTGGAGATAATGGTGGACTATCCTCATTGTTGGCCATGATTTGAGTAGAAGAGTTTATTTGTTTCCTCACTACACTCCCTCACTAGTTCACACAATGATTTTTTTTTCTTCACTCTTTTGGCTTTTTCCACACAAAAAAATGTATTTTGGACACTCTTGCCTTTTTCCTCTCAAATGTTCCCCTTTAGTTCTTAGAAGAGTCAAACACAAAAACCACACAAAAAATCCAAAAAATTCAAGTAACAAAAATCACAAAACTTATCAAAACAAAGGAAACAAAAGGAAAGGCTAGAAAGGCAAAGCTTTGGAAATAAGAACAAGGAAGAAGGGAAATATTTTTCTTTCTTTTTTTTTTTTTGTTTCAAGAACACAAATTGCTCAAATAGACTTTTCTCTTCCTCTTTTTTTTTTCCTTCAAGATTTCATGCACAATTTTTTTTTCTTATAATTTGTGCAAATTTTTTTTTTTTCAAACTTTGAAGAAGAGAATCACAATTGAAAACTTGTTTTTGAGCAGGAACAACAACACGAAATTTCCCTTCACAAATAGATTCAAAGTGTATTTTTTTTGTGTTTTTGGGTTTAAAAGAAGAAAGGTAGAAGAAGAAGAACAAAACTCAGAAAACTCAACCAAAGCCTAAGCTTTGATACCACTTGATGACAACCAAATGGTGAGGTTGCCTTTGATGATCTTTTTGGTTGAATTTTTGGACACAAATTCGTGTAACACTTTGTAACCAAGATTAAAGTGAAGAAATAAATAAAATGGATGAGTAAGAAGATGATGATGGCGCCACAAAACAAGAGTTTTGATAAGCCAAGTGAGGTTCGCCACAAGAATCTTGGATTCTTGATAAGAACAATAGTTGGCTCAACCAAGAACCAAAGAGAGACAATTCTCTCACAAATGGATTACAATCCAAATTCAACATCCAAGTTACCATTCCATGTGTTTGTCACAAATTACATATAGTTGAGCAGCCAACTTTTGGGCTTCCAAATCCAAACCATAACCCCCACTTAATTGACCTTAAACACTCACTTATTCTCACTTAACTTAGCCATCATAACATGAGTTAAAAACCCTCATAATGTAGCCACCAAATCTTTCAACTCAGCCATAAGACTATGAAGGTTACGCCCCCCTTCTTGACTCTTCATTCCCCTAATTATGTGGTGGTTACACTTGTTCTCACATTAAAAGTGTAACCCCCATAATTTATACAATTTATCAAAATATCAACACACTAGTTTAGGAGTTCTTATAGCATGCAAGCTAAAGATTCCTCCCACTAAGACACATACAAATTCGAATTCCCTCATGGATTGCAAGTGGGCTGCCCCAAAAACATCACTTAGTAATTGGGCTCACTCATAAAACCCATTTACACTTATTGAATTAAAACAAACAACTAAAATTGGACTCTTCTTCATGTTGCACGCCCCTCTTGTCATGGATCCTTTAGTTGGATAATGTAAGTTAATAATTTGGGCTTCATTCCATCCAATCTTGCATTTGAGCTTGCTTCCATGATGAGAACCATAGTTTGAATTAACACTTGTTGGGCTTTCTTGGTTGTAACATTTGTAATTGGCCCACCAAGTCCTTGATAAGCTTCTTGAACCATACTCCAAATTGGGCTCATATCATTCCCTCCTTCTTTGAGTGAATTCGTCCTCGAATTGTAGTCTTCATCAACAAAATTAGTCATTTTGGGTGCATCCAGAGTGTTCTTCACAATGACATTGCCATAGGGTGCTTCCTTTGGAATGAAATTACCAAATTTCTGCAAAAAAGTTACAACACCACTAGACAAAGAAAGATCCTTAGAAGCATTAGCAATTAAATAAAAATTGTTCCAATAAAAAATGAATTGGGGTTGCCTTGAAATTAAAGCCTCCTTCTCTTCACTTTTTGTTGCCAAACAACTCTCTTTCTTTTCACTAATTTTCACAATATTTTCCTCATTATTTTTCTCTTTATCACTCTTTTTTTCAATTGTTTTCTCACCTTTTTCTTCAATATTTTTCTCACTCTCTTTTGCAATCCTTTTTTCACTCTCCTTTTCTTTCTTTTTCTCACTCTCCTTTTCTTTTCTCTCTTGCTCTTTTTTTTTCTCTCATTCTTATTTGATCCTCACTAACTTGCTTTGGAGATAAAGGAGAAAGAATGACCTTTCGGTCTTGATGCATGAAGGTGAACTTATTTGAGAACCCATCATGGATGACCTTTTTGTCATATTGCCAAGGCCTTCCCAACAACATATGGCTTGCCTCCATAGGCACCACATCACAAAGTACACAATCTTCATACTTTCCAATTGAGAATGGGACCTCTACTTGTTTGTTCACCACCGTTTCCCCAACCTCACTTAGCCATTGAAGCCTATATGGCCTTGGATGTGCCTTAGTAACAAGATTCAATTTGGACACCAATCTAGTGCTTACAACATTGGCACAACTCCCACCATCAATGATTAGAGAACATACCTTTCCTTGAATTAGACATCTAGAATGAAAGATATTCTCCCTTTGGCTTGCTTCATGATCCTTGACTTGACTTCCCAAAAGCCTTCTTACCATGAATAAGTCTCCCTCCGGAATTTCTTCTCCTTTTTCACTCTCCTCCTCACTTGAGGCTTCGCTTTGTGACACCACTTCACCATTCCTTGCCACCATTGTCCTCTTTGTTGGGCATTGGGACGCAATATGCCCATGGCCTAAGCACTTGAAACACTTCATATCACGGCTCCTAGAACTTGTTTCCATTGGCTTCTTTCCTTGAGGGGTGCTCTCGGCCTCTTTAGAAAATGGTGCACCCTCCTTCTTTGAATCTTCCTTCCAATTTGAGGATGGAAATTTGGAAGATGAAGAAAAAGAATATTTGGACTTTCTCCTCTTAATTTGTTGCTCCACCTTAATCGCTTGTTGAACCAAATCTTCAAGCTCCACATAATTTTGTAACTCCACTATGTCTTGAATATCTTGATTCAAGCCATGTAAGAACCTTGCCATGGTAGCCTCCCTATCTTCTTTAAAATTTGACCTAAGTAAGGCCAACTCCATCTCCTTGAAATATTCATCAACGCTTTTGGTCCCTTGGGTAAGCCTTTGTAACTTGTTGTGAATATCCCTTTGATAATGATTTGGGACATACCTCTTCCTCATGACAAATTTCATCTCCTCCCAAGTGTCTATGGGCTCTCTTCCATGTCTTCTCCTTTCTTTTTGTAGTTGGTCCCACCACACAAGGGCATATTCCTTGAACTCAAGGGCGGCTACTTTCACCTTCTTGCTTTCATTGTATGAATTACAATCAAAGACTTGTTCTATTTTTAGCTCCCACTCCAAGTAAGCCTCCGGATCATTCTTCCCAATAAAGGAAGGAACTTTGATTTTGACCCCTTCAAGTCCTCTATCACGTCTCTCTCCCCTATGTCCTCCTCCTCTATGTCGTCCTCCTCTAGGCCTTCCTCTTTCACTATCATAGTCACTTGAATCGTCACGGTGTAGGTTAGCAAGTTGTCTATCATAATTGGCTTGCATTTGCTCCAATTGTCTTTAAAGAGCTTGGACTTGATTGGCCATCCTAGCTTGAAGAGTGGCCGACCTTGGAGATAATGGTGGACTATCCTCATTGTTGGCCATGATTTGAGTAGAAGAGTTTATTTGTTTCCTCACTACACTCCCTCACTAGTTCACACAATGATTTTTTTTTCTTCACTCTTTTGGCTTTTTCCACACAAAAAATGTATTTTGGACACTCTTGCCTTTTTCCTCTCAAATGTTCCCCTTTAGTTCTTAGAAGAGTCAAACACAAAAACCACACAAAAAATCCAAAAATTCAAGTAACAAAAATCACAAAACTTATCAAAACAAAGGAAACAAAAGGAAAGGCTAGAAAGGCAAAGCTTTGGAAATAAGAACAAGGAAGAAGGGAAATATTTTTCTTTCTTTCTTTTTTTTTTTGTTTCAAGAACACAAATTGCTCAAATAGACTTTTCTCTTCCTTTTTTTTTTCCATAAAGATTTCATGCACAATTTTTTTTCTTATAATTTGTGCAAATTTTTTTTTTTCAAACTTTGAAGAAGAGAATCACAATTGAAAACTTGTTTTTGAGCAGGAACAACAACACGAAATTTCCCTTCACAAATAGATTCAAAGTGTATTTTTTTTTGTGTTTTTGGGTTTAAAAGAAGAAAGGTAGAAGAAGAAGAACAAAACTCAGAAAACTCAACCAAAGCCTAAGCTTTGATACCACTTGATGACAACCAAATGGTGAGGTTGCCTTTGATGATCTTTTTGGTTGAATTTTTGGACACAAATTCGTGTAACACTTTGTAACCAAGATTAAAGTGAAGAAATAAATAAAATGGATGAGTAAGAAGATGATGATGGCGCCACAAAACAAGAGTTTTGATAAGCCAAGTGAGGTTCGCCACAAGAATCTTGGATTCTTGATAAGAACAATAGTTGGCTCAACCAAGAACCAAAGAGAGACAATTCTCTCACAAATGGATTACAATCCAAATTCAACATCCAAGTTACCATTCCATGTGTTTGTCACAAATTACATATAGTTGAGCAGCCAACTTTTGGGCTTCCAAATCCAAACCATAACCCCCACTTAATTGACCTTAAACACTCACTTATTCTCACTTAACTTAGCCATCATAACATGAGTTAAAAACCCTCATAATGTAGCCACCAAATCTTTCAACTCAGCCATAAGACTATGAAGGTTACGCCCCCCCCTTCTTGACTCTTCATTCCCCTAATTATGTGGTGGTTACACTTGTTCTCACATTAAAAGTGTAACCCCCATAATTTATACAATTTATCAAAATATCAACACACTAGTTTAGGAGTTCTTATAGCATGCAAGCTAAAGATTCCTCCCACTAAGACACATACAAATTCGAATTCCCTCATGGATTGCAAGTGGGCTGCCCCAAAAACATCACTTAGTAATTGGGCTCACTCATAAAACCCATTTACACTTATTGAATTAAAACAAACAACTAAAATTGGACTCTTCTTCATGTTGCACGCCCCTCTTGTCATGGATCCTTTAGTTGGATAATGTAAGTTAATAATTTGGGCTTCATTCCATCCAATCTTGCATTTGAGCTTGCTTCCATGATGAGAACCATAGTTTGAATTAACACTTGTTGGGCTTTCTTGGTTGTAACATTTGTAATTGGCCCACCAAGTCCTTGATAAGCTTCTTGAACCATACTCCAAATTGGGCTCATATCATTCCCTCCTTCTTTGAGTGAATTCGTCCTCGAATTGTAGTCTTCATCAACAAAATTAGTCATTTTGGGTGCATCCAGAGTGTTCTTCACAATGACATTGCCATAGGGTGCTTCCTTTGGAATGAAATTACCAAATTTCTGCAAAAAAGTTACAACACCACTAGACAAAGAAAGATCCTTAGAAGCATTAGCAATTAAATAAAAATTGTTCCAATAAAAAATGAATTGGGGTTGCCTTGAAATTAAAGCCTCCTTCTCTTCACTTTTTGTTGCCAAACAACTCTCTTTCTTTTCACTAATTTTCACAATATTTTCCTCATTATTTTTCTCTTTATCACTCTTTTTTTCAATTGTTTTCTCACCTTTTTCTTCAATATTTTTCTCACTCTCTTTTGCAATCCTTTTTTCACTCTCCTTTTCTTTCTTTTTCTCACTCTCCTTTTCTTTTCTCTCTTGCTCTTTTTTTTTCTCATTCTTATTTGATCCTCACTAACTTGCTTTGGAGATAAAGGAGAAAGAATGACCTTTCGGTCTTGATGCATGAAGGTGAACTTATTTGAGAACCCATCATGGATGACCTTTTTGTCATATTGCCAAGGCCTTCCCAACAACATATGGCTTGCCTCCATAGGCACCACATCACAAAGTACACAATCTTCATACTTTCCAATTGAGAATGGGACCTCTACTTGTTTGTTCACCACCGTTTCCCCAACCTCACTTAGCCATTGAAGCCTATATGGCCTTGGATGTGCCTTAGTAACAAGATTCAATTTGGACACCAATCTAGTGCTTACAACATTGGCACAACTCCCACCATCAATGATTAGAGAACATACCTTTCCTTGAATTAGACATCTAGAATGAAAGATATTCTCCCTTTGGCTTGCTTCATGATCCTTGACTTGACTTCCCAAAAGCCTTCTTACCATGAATAAGTCTCCCTCCGGAATTTCTTCTCCTTTTTCACTCTCCTCCTCACTTGAGGCTTCGCTTTGTGACACCACTTCACCATTCCTTGCCACCATTGTCCTCTTTGTTGGGCATTGGGACGCAATATGCCCATGGCCTAAGCACTTGAAACACTTCATATCACGGCTCCTAGAACTTGTTTCCATTGGCTTCTTTCCTTGAGGGGTGCTCTCGGCCTCTTTAGAAAATGGTGCACCCTCCTTCTTTGAATCTTCCTTCCAATTTGAGGATGGAAATTTGGAAGATGAAGAAAAAGAATATTTGGACTTTCTCCTCTTAATTTGTTGCTCCACCTTAATCGCTTGTTGAACCAAATCTTCAAGCTCCACATAATTTTGTAACTCCACTATGTCTTGAATATCTTGATTCAAGCCATGTAAGAACCTTGCCATGGTAGCCTCCCTATCTTCTTTAAAATTTGACCTAAGTAAGGCCAACTCCATCTCCTTGAAATATTCATCAACGCTTTTGGTCCCTTGGGTAAGCCTTTGTAACTTGTTGTGAATATCCCTTTGATAATGATTTGGGACATACCTCTTCCTCATGACAAATTTCATCTCCTCCCAAGTGTCTATGGGCTCTCTTCCATGTCTTCTCCTTTCTTTTTGTAGTTGGTCCCACCACACAAGGGCATATTCCTTGAACTCAAGGGCGGCTACTTTCACCTTCTTGCTTTCATTGTATGAATTACAATCAAAGACTTGTTCTATTTTTAGCTCCCACTCCAAGTAAGCCTCCGGATCATTCTTCCCAATAAAGGAAGGAACTTTGATTTTGACCCCTTCAAGTCCTCTATCACGTCTCTCTCCCCTATGTCCTCCTCCTCTATGTCGTCCTCCTCTAGGCCTTCCTCTTTCACTATCATAGTCACTTGAATCGTCACGGTGTAGGTTAGCAAGTTGTCTATCATAATTGGCTTGCATTTGCTCCAATTGTCTTTAAAGAGCTTGGACTTGATTGGCCATCCTAGCTTGAAGAGTGGCCGACCTTGGAGATAATGGTGGACTATCCTCATTGTTGGCCATGATTTGAGTAGAAGAGTTTATTTGTTTCCTCACTACACTCCCTCACTAGTTCACACAATGATTTTTTTTTCTTCACTCTTTTGGCTTTTTCCACACAAAAAATGTATTTTGGACACTCTTGCCTTTTTCCTCTCAAATGTTCCCCTTTAGTTCTTAGAAGAGTCAAACACAAAAACCACACAAAAAATCCAAAAAATTCAAGTAACAAAAATCACAAAACTTATCAAAACAAAGGAAACAAAAGGAAAGGCTAGAAAGGCAAAGCTTTGGAAATAAGAACAAGGAAGAAGGGAAATATTTTTCTTTCTTTTTTTTTTTTTTTGTTTCAAGAACACAAATTGCTCAAATAGACTTTTCTCTTCCTCTTTTTTTTTCCTTCAAGATTTCATGCACAATTTTTTTTTCTTATAATTTGTGCAAATTTTTTTTTTTCAAACTTTGAAGAAGAGAATCACAATTGAAAACTTGTTTTTGAGCAGGAACAACAACACGAAATTTCCCTTCACAAATAGATTCAAAGTGTATTTTTTTGTGTTTTTGGTTGTTTAAAAGAAGAAAGGTAGAAGAAGAAGAACAAAACTCAGAAAACTCAACCAAAGCCTAAGCTTTGATACCACTTGATGACAACCAAATGGTGAGGTTGCCTTTGATGATCTTTTTGGTTGAATTTTTAGACACAAATTCGTGTAACACTTTGTAACCAAGATTAAAGTGAAGAAATAAATAAAATGGATGAGTAAGAAGATGATGATGGCGCCACAAAACAAGAGTTTTGATAAGCCAAGTGAGGTTCGCCACAAGAATCTTGGATTCTTGATAAGAACAATAGTTGGCTCAACCAAGAACCAAAGAGAGACAATTCTCTCACAAATGGATTACAATCCAAATTCAACATCCAAGTTACCATTCCATGTGTTTGTCACAAATTACATATAGTTGAGCAGCCAACTTTTGGGCTTCCAAATCCAAACCATAACCCCCACTTAATTGACCTTAAACACTCACTTATTCTCACTTAACTTAGCCATCATAACATGAGTTAAAAACCCTCATAATGTAGCCACCAAATCTTTCAACTCAGCCATAAGACTATGAAGGTTACGCCCCCCCTTCTTGACTCTTCATTCCCCTAATTATGTGGTGGTTACACTTGTTCTCACATTAAAAGTGTAACCCCCATAATTTATACAATTTATCAAAATATCAACACACTAGTTTAGGAGTTCTTATAGCATGCAAGCTAAAGATTCCTCCCACTAAGACACATACAAATTCGAATTCCCTCATGGATTGCAAGTGGGCTGCCCCAAAAACATCACTTAGTAATTGGGCTCACTCATAAAACCCATTTACACTTATTGAATTAAAACAAACAACTAAAATTGGACTCTTCTTCATGTTGCACGCCCCTCTTGTCATGGATCCTTTAGTTGGATAATGTAAGTTAATAATTTGGGCTTCATTCCATCCAATCTTGCATTTGAGCTTGCTTCCATGATGAGAACCATAGTTTGAATTAACACTTGTTGGGCTTTCTTGGTTGTAACATTTGTAATTGGCCCACCAAGTCCTTGATAAGCTTCTTGAACCATACTCCAAATTGGGCTCATATCATTCCCTCCTTCTTTGAGTGAATTCGTCCTCGAATTGTAGTCTTCATCAACAAAATTAGTCATTTTGGGTGCATCCAGAGTGTTCTTCACAATGACATTGCCATAGGGTGCTTCCTTTGGAATGAAATTACCAAATTTCTGCAAAAAGTTACAACACCACTAGACAAAGAAAGATCCTTAGAAGCATTAGCAATTAAATAAAAATTGTTCCAATAAAAAATGAATTGGGGTTGCCTTGAAATTAAAGCCTCCTTCTCTTCACTTTTTGTTGCCAAACAACTCTCTTTCTTTTCACTAATTTTCACAATATTTTCCTCATTATTTTTCTCTTTATCACTCTTTTTTTCAATTGTTTTCTCACCTTTTTCTTCAATATTTTTCTCACTCTCTTTTGCAATCCTTTTTTCACTCTCCTTTTCTTTCTTTTTCTCACTCTCCTTTTCTTTTCTCTCTTGCTCTTTTTTTTCTCTCATTCTTATTTGATCCTCACTAACTTGCTTTGGAGATAAAGGAGAAAGAATGACCTTTCGGTCTTGATGCATGAAGGTGAACTTATTTGAGAACCCATCATGGATGACCTTTTTGTCATATTGCCAAGGCCTTCCCAACAACATATGGCTTGCCTCCATAGGCACCACATCACAAAGTACACAATCTTCATACTTTCCAATTGAGAATGGGACCTCTACTTGTTTGTTCACCACCGTTTCCCCAACCTCACTTAGCCATTGAAGCCTATATGGCCTTGGATGTGCCTTAGTAACAAGATTCAATTTGGACACCAATCTAGTGCTTACAACATTGGCACAACTCCCACCATCAATGATTAGAGAACATACCTTTCCTTGAATTAGACATCTAGAATGAAAGATATTCTCCCTTTGGCTTGCTTCATGATCCTTGACTTGACTTCCCAAAAGCCTTCTTACCATGAATAAGTCTCACTCCCCGGAATTTCTTCTCCTTTTTCACTCTCCTCCTCACTTGAGGCTTCGCTTTGTGACACCACTTCACCATTCCTTGCCACCATTGTCCTCTTTGTTGGGCATTGGGACGCAATATGCCCATGGCCTAAGCACTTGAAACACTTCATATCACGGCTCCTAGAACTTGTTTCCATTGGCTTCTTTCCTTGAGGGGTGCTCTCGGCCTCTTTAGAAAATGGTGCACCCTCCTTCTTTGAATCTTCCTTCCAATTTGAGGATGGAAATTTGGAAGATGAAGAAAAAGAATATTTGGACTTTCTCCTCTTAATTTGTTGCTCCACCTTAATCGCTTGTTGAACCAAATCTTCAAGCTCCACATAATTTTGTAACTCCACTATGTCTTGAATATCTTGATTCAAGCCATGTAAGAACCTTGCCATGGTAGCCTCCCTATCTTCTTTAAAAATTTGACCTAAGTAAGGCCAACTCCATCTCCTTGAAATATTCATCAACGCTTTTGGTCCCTTGGGTAAGCCTTTGTAACTTGTTGTGAATATCCCTTTGATAATGATTTGGGACATACCTCTTCCTCATGACAAATTTCATCTCCTCCCAAGTGTCTATGGGCTCTCTTCCATGTCTTCTCCTTTCTTTTTGTAGTTGGTCCCACCACACAAGGGCATATTCCTTGAACTCAAGGGCGGCTACTTTCACCTTCTTGCTTTCATTGTATGAATTACAATCAAAGACTTGTTCTATTTTTAGCTCCCACTCCAAGTAAGCCTCCGGATCATTCTTCCCAATAAAGGAAGGAACTTTGATTTTGACCCCTTCAAGTCCTCTATCACGTCTCTCTCCCCTATGTCCTCCTCCTCTATGTCGTCCTCCTCTAGGCCTTCCTCTTTCACTATCATAGTCACTTGAATCGTCACGGTGTAGGTTAGCAAGTTGTCTATCATAATTGGCTTGCATTTGCTCCAATTGTCTTTAAAGAGCTTGGACTTGATTGGCCATCCTAGCTTGAAGAGTGGCCGACCTTGGAGATAATGGTGGACTATCCTCATTGTTGGCCATGATTTGAGTAGAAGAGTTTATTTGTTTCCTCACTACACTCCCTCACTAGTTCACACAATGATTTTTTTTTCTTCACTCTTTTGGCTTTTTCCACACAAAAAAATGTATTTTGGACACTCTTGCCTTTTTCCTCTCAAATGTTCCCCTTTAGTTCTTAGAAGAGTCAAACACAAAAACCACACAAAAAATTCAAGTAACAAAAATCACAAAACTTATCAAAACAAAGGAAACAAAAGGAAAGGCTAGAAAGGCAAAGCTTTGGAAATAAGAACAAGGAAGAAGGGAAATATTTTTCTTTCTTTTTTTTTTTTTTTTGTTTCAAGAACACAAATTGCTCAAATAGACTTTTCTCTTCCTCTTTTTTTTTTCCTTCAAGATTTCATGCACAATTTTTTTTTCTTATAATTTGTGCAAATTTTTTTTTTTTCAAACTTTGAAGAAGAGAATCACAATTGAAAACTTGTTTTTGAGCAGGAACAACAACACGAAATTTCCCTTCACAAATAGATTCAAAGTGTATTTTTTTTTGTGTTTTTGGGTTTAAAAGAAGAAAGGTAGAAGAAGAAGAACAAAACTCAGAAAACTCAACCAAAGCCTAAGCTTTGATACCACTTGATGACAACCAAATGGTGAGGTTGCCTTTGATGATCTTTTTGGTTGAATTTTTGGACACAAATTCGTGTAACACTTTGTAACCAAGATTAAAGTGAAGAAATAAATAAAATGGATGAGTAAGAAGATGATGATGGCGCCACAAAACAAGAGTTTTGATAAGCCAAGTGAGGTTCGCCACAAGAATCTTGGATTCTTGATAAGAACAATAGTTGGCTCAACCAAGAACCAAAGAGAGACAATTCTCTCACAAATGGATTACAATCCAAATTCAACATCCAAGTTACCATTCCATGTGTTTGTCACAAATTACATATAGTTGAGCAGCCAACTTTTGGGCTTCCAAATCCAAACCATAACCCCCACTTAATTGACCTTAAACACTCACTTATTCTCACTTAACTTAGCCATCATAACATGAGTTAAAAACCCTCATAATGTAGCCACCAAATCTTTCAACTCAGCCATAAGACTATGAAGGTTACGCCCCCCTTCTTGACTCTTCATTCCCCTAATTATGTGGTGGTTACACTTGTTCTCACATTAAAAGTGTAACCCCCATAATTTATACAATTTATCAAAATATCAACACACTAGTTTAGGAGTTCTTATAGCATGCAAGCTAAAGATTCCTCCCACTAAGACACATACAAATTCGAATTCCCTCATGGATTGCAAGTGGGCTGCCCCAAAAACATCACTTAGTAATTGGGCTCACTCATAAAACCCATTTACACTTATTGAATTAAAACAAACAACTAAAATTGGACTCTTCTTCATGTTGCACGCCCCTCTTGTCATGGATCCTTTAGTTGGATAATGTAAGTTAATAATTTGGGCTTCATTCCATCCAATCTTGCATTTGAGCTTGCTTCCATGATGAGAACCATAGTTTGAATTAACACTTGTTGGGCTTTCTTGGTTGTAACATTTGTAATTGGCCCACCAAGTCCTTGATAAGCTTCTTGAACCATACTCCAAATTGGGCTCATATCATTCCCTCCTTCTTTGAGTGAATTCGTCCTCGAATTGTAGTCTTCATCAACAAAATTAGTCATTTTGGGTGCATCCAGAGTGTTCTTCACAATGACATTGCCATAGGGTGCTTCCTTTGGAATGAAATTACCAAATTTCTGCAAAAAGTTACAACACCACTAGACAAAGAAAGATCCTTAGAAGCATTAGCAATTAAATAAAAATTGTTCCAATAAAAATGAATTGGGGTTGCCTTGAAATTAAAGCCTCCTTCTCTTCACTTTTTGTTGCCAAACAACTCTCTTTCTTTTCACTAATTTTCACAATATTTTCCTCATTATTTTTCTCTTTATCACTCTTTTTTTCAATTGTTTTCTCACCTTTTTCTTCAATATTTTTCTCACTCTCTTTTGCAATCCTTTTTCACTCTCCTTTTCTTTCTTTTTCTCACTCTCCTTTTCTTTTCTCTCTTGCTCTTTTTTTTCTCTCATTCTTATTTGATCCTCACTAACTTGCTTTGGAGATAAAGGAGAAAGAATGACCTTTCGGTCTTGATGCATGAAGGTGAACTTATTTGAGAACCCATCATGGATGACCTTTTTGTCATATTGCCAAGGCCTTCCCAACAACATATGGCTTGCCTCCATAGGCACCACATCACAAAGTACACAATCTTCATACTTTCCAATTGAGAATGGGACCTCTACTTGTTTGTTCACCACCGTTTCCCCAACCTCACTTAGCCATTGAAGCCTATATGGCCTTGGATGTGCCTTAGTAACAAGATTCAATTTGGACACCAATCTAGTGCTTACAACATTGGCACAACTCCCACCATCAATGATTAGAGAACATACCTTTCCTTGAATTAGACATCTAGAATGAAAGATATTCTCCCTTTGGCTTGCTTCATGATCCTTGACTTGACTTCCCAAAAGCCTTCTTACCATGAATAAGTCTCCCTCCGGAATTTCTTCTCCTTTTTCACTCTCCTCCTCACTTGAGGCTTCGCTTTGTGACACCACTTCACCATTCCTTGCCACCATTGTCCTCTTTGTTGGGCATTGGGACGCAATATGCCCATGGCCTAAGCACTTGAAACACTTCATATCACGGCTCCTAGAACTTGTTTCCATTGGCTTCTTTCCTTGAGGGGTGCTCTCGGCCTCTTTAGAAAATGGTGCACCCTCCTTCTTTGAATCTTCCTTCCAATTTGAGGATGGAAATTTGGAAGATGAAGAAAAAGAATATTTGGACTTTCTCCTCTTAATTTGTTGCTCCACCTTAATCGCTTGTTGAACCAAATCTTCAAGCTCCACATAATTTTGTAACTCCACTATGTCTTGAATATCTTGATTCAAGCCATGTAAGAACCTTGCCATGGTAGCCTCCCTATCTTCTTTTAAAATTTGACCTAAGTAAGGCCAACTCCATCTCCTTGAAATATTCATCAACGCTTTTGGTCCCTTGGGTAAGCCTTTGTAACTTGTTGTGAATATCCCTTTGATAATGATTTGGGACATACCTCTTCCTCATGACAAATTTCATCTCCTCCCAAGTGTCTATGGGCTCTCTTCCATGTCTTCTCCTTTCTTTTTGTAGTTGGTCCCACCACACAAGGGCATATTCCTTGAACTCAAGGGCGGCTACTTTCACCTTCTTGCTTTCATTGTATGAATTACAATCAAAGACTTGTTCTATTTTTAGCTCCCACTCCAAGTAAGCCTCCGGATCATTCTTCCCAATAAAGGAAGGAACTTTGATTTTGACCCCTTCAAGTCCTCTATCACGTCTCTCTCCCCTATGTCCTCCTCCTCTATGTCGTCCTCCTCTAGGCCTTCCTCTTTCACTATCATAGTCACTTGAATCGTCACGGTGTAGGTTAGCAAGTTGTCTATCATAATTGGCTTGCATTTGCTCCAATTGTCTTTAAAGAGCTTGGACTTGATTGGCCATCCTAGCTTGAAGAGTGGCCGACCTTGGAGATAATGGTGGACTATCCTCATTGTTGGCCATGATTTGAGTAGAAGAGTTTATTTGTTTCCTCACTACACTCCCTCACTAGTTCACACAATGATTTTTTTTTTCTTCACTCTTTTGGCTTTTTCCACACAAAAAAATGTATTTTGGACACTCTTGCCTTTTTCCTCTCAAATGTTCCCCTTTAGTTCTTAGAAGAGTCAAACACAAAAACCACACAAAAAATCCAAAAAATTCAAGTAACAAAAATCACAAAACTTATCAAAACAAAGGAAACAAAAGGAAAGGCTAGAAAGGCAAAGCTTTGGAAATAAGAACAAGGAAGAAGGGAAATATTTTTCTTTCTTTTTTTTTTTTTTTGTTTCAAGAACACAAATTGCTCAAATAGACTTTTCTCTTCCTCTTTTTTTTTTTCCTTCAAGATTTCATGCACAATTTTTTTTTCTTATAATTTGTGCAAATTTTTTTTTTTTTCAAACTTTGAAGAAGAGAATCACAATTGAAAACTTGTTTTTGAGCAGGAACAACAACACGAAATTTCCCTTCACAAATAGATTCAAAGTGTATTTTTTTTTGTGTTTTTGGGTTTAAAAGAAGAAAGGTAGAAGAAGAAGAACAAAACTCAGAAAACTCAACCAAAGCCTAAGCTTTGATACCACTTGATGACAACCAAATGGTGAGGTTGCCTTTGATGATCTTTTTGGTTGAATTTTTGGACACAAATTCGTGTAACACTTTGTAACCAAGATTAAAGTGAAGAAATAAATAAAATGGATGAGTAAGAAGATGATGATGGCGCCACAAAACAAGAGTTTTGATAAGCCAAGTGAGGTTCGCCACAAGAATCTTGGATTCTTGATAAGAACAATAGTTGGCTCAACCAAGAACCAAAGAGAGACAATTCTCTCACAAATGGATTACAATCCAAATTCAACATCCAAGTTACCATTCCATGTGTTTGTCACAAATTACATATAGTTGAGCAGCCAACTTTTGGGCTTCCAAATCCAAACCATAACCCCCACTTAATTGACCTTAAACACTCACTTATTCTCACTTAACTTAGCCATCATAACATGAGTTAAAAACCCTCATAATGTAGCCACCAAATCTTTCAACTCAGCCATAAGACTATGAAGGTTACGCCCCCCCCCTCTTCTTGACTCTTCATTCCCCTAATTATGTGGTGGTTACACTTGTTCTCACATTAAAAGTGTAACCCCCCATAATTTATACAATTTATCAAAATATCAACACACTAGTTTAGGAGTTCTTATAGCATGCAAGCTAAAGATTCCTCCCACTAAGACACATACAAATTCGAATTCCCTCATGGATTGCAAGTGGGCTGCCCCAAAAACATCACTTAGTAATTGGGCTCACTCATAAAACCCATTTACACTTATTGAATTAAAACAAACAACTAAAATTGGACTCTTCTTCATGTTGCACGCCCCTCTTGTCATGGATCCTTTAGTTGGATAATGTAAGTTAATAATTTGGGCTTCATTCCATCCAATCTTGCATTTGAGCTTGCTTCCATGATGAGAACCATAGTTTGAATTAACACTTGTTGGGCTTTCTTGGTTGTAACATTTGTAATTGGCCCACCAAGTCCTTGATAAGCTTCTTGAACCATACTCCAAATTGGGCTCATATCATTCCCTCCTTCTTTGAGTGAATTCGTCCTCGAATTGTAGTCTTCATCAACAAAATTAGTCATTTTGGGTGCATCCAGAGTGTTCTTCACAATGACATTGCCATAGGGTGCTTCCTTTGGAATGAAATTACCAAATTTCTGCAAAAAGTTACAACACCACTAGACAAAGAAAGATCCTTAGAAGCATTAGCAATTAAATAAAAATTGTTCCAATAAAAATGAATTGGGGTTGCCTTGAAATTAAAGCCTCCTTCTCTTCACTTTTTGTTGCCAAACAACTCTCTTTCTTTTCACTAATTTTCACAATATTTTCCTCATTATTTTTCTCTTTATCACTCTTTTTTTCAATTGTTTTCTCACCTTTTTCTTCAATATTTTTCTCACTCTTTTTGCAATCCTTTTTCACTCTCCTTTTCTTTCTTTTTCTCACTCTCCTTTTCTTTTCTCTCTTGCTCTTTTTTTCTCTCATTCTTATTTGATCCTCACTAACTTGCTTTGGAGATAAAGGAGAAAGAATGACCTTTCGGTCTTGATGCATGAAGGTGAACTTATTTGAGAACCCATCATGGATGACCTTTTTGTCATATTGCCAAGGCCTTCCCAACAACATATGGCTTGCCTCCATAGGCACCACATCACAAAGTACACAATCTTCATACTTTCCAATTGAGAATGGGACCTCTACTTGTTTGTTCACCACCGTTTCCCCAACCTCACTTAGCCATTGAAGCCTATATGGCCTTGGATGTGCCTTAGTAACAAGATTCAATTTGGACACCAATCTAGTGCTTACAACATTGGCACAACTCCCACCATCAATGATTAGAGAACATACCTTTCCTTGAATTAGACATCTAGAATGAAAGATATTCTCCCTTTGGCTTGCTTCATGATCCTTGACTTGACTTCCCAAAAGCCTTCTTACCATGAATAAGTCTCCCTCCGGAATTTCTTCTCCTTTTTCACTCTCCTCCTCACTTGAGGCTTCGCTTTGTGACACCACTTCACCATTCCTTGCCACCATTGTCCTCTTTGTTGGGCATTGGGACGCAATATGCCCATGGCCTAAGCACTTGAAACACTTCATATCACGGCTCCTAGAACTTGTTTCCATTGGCTTCTTTCCTTGAGGGGTGCTCTCGGCCTCTTTAGAAAATGGTGCACCCTCCTTCTTTGAATCTTCCTTCCAATTTGAGGATGGAAATTTGGAAGATGAAGAAAAAGAATATTTGGACTTTCTCCTCTTAATTTGTTGCTCCACCTTAATCGCTTGTTGAACCAAATCTTCAAGCTCCACATAATTTTGTAACTCCACTATGTCTTGAATATCTTGATTCAAGCCATGTAAGAACCTTGCCATGGTAGCCTCCCTATCTTCTTTTAAAATTTGACCTAAGTAAGGCCAACTCCATCTCCTTGAAATATTCATCAACGCTTTTGGTCCCTTGGGTAAGCCTTTGTAACTTGTTGTGAATATCCCTTTGATAATGATTTGGGACATACCTCTTCCTCATGACAAATTTCATCTCCTCCCAAGTGTCTATGGGCTCTCTTCCATGTCTTCTCCTTTCTTTTTGTAGTTGGTCCCACCACACAAGGGCATATTCCTTGAACTCAAGGGCGGCTACTTTCACCTTCTTGCTTTCATTGTATGAATTACAATCAAAGACTTGTTCTATTTTTAGCTCCCACTCCAAGTAAGCCTCCGGATCATTCTTCCCAATAAAGGAAGGAACTTTGATTTTGACCCCTTCAAGTCCTCTATCACGTCTCTCTCCCCTATGTCCTCCTCCTCTATGTCGTCCTCCTCTAGGCCTTCCTCTTTCACTATCATAGTCACTTGAATCGTCACGGTGTAGGTTAGCAAGTTGTCTATCATAATTGGCTTGCATTTGCTCCAATTGTCTTTAAAGAGCTTGGACTTGATTGGCCATCCTAGCTTGAAGAGTGGCCGACCTTGGAGATAATGGTGGACTATCCTCATTGTTGGCCATGATTTGAGTAGAAGAGTTTATTTGTTTCCTCACTACACTCCCTCACTAGTTCACACAATGATTTTTTTTTCTTCACTCTTTTGGCTTTTTCCACACAAAAAAATGTATTTTGGACACTCTTGCCTTTTTCCTCTCAAATGTTCCCCTTTAGTTCTTAGAAGAGTCAAACACAAAAACCACACAAAAAATCCAAAAAATTCAAGTAACAAAAATCACAAAACTTATCAAAACAAAGGAAACAAAAGGAAAGGCTAGAAAGGCAAAGCTTTGGAAATAAGAACAAGGAAGAAGGGAAATATTTTTCTTTCTTTTTTTTTTTTTTTTTGTTTCAAGAACACAAATTGCTCAAATAGACTTTTCTCTTCCTCTTTTTTTTTTCCTTCAAGATTTCATGCACAATTTTTTTTTCTTATAATTTGTGCAAATTTTTTTTTTTTTCAAACTTTGAAGAAGAGAATCACAATTGAAAACTTGTTTTTGAGCAGGAACAACAACACGAAATTTCCCTTCACAAATAGATTCAAAGTGTATTTTTTTTTGTGTTTTTGGGTTTAAAAGAAGAAAGGTAGAAGAAGAAGAACAAAACTCAGAAAACTCAACCAAAGCCTAAGCTTTGATACCACTTGATGACAACCAAATGGTGAGGTTGCCTTTGATGATCTTTTTGGTTGAATTTTTGGACACAAATTCGTGTAACACTTTGTAACCAAGATTAAAGTGAAGAAATAAATAAAATGGATGAGTAAGAAGATGATGATGGCGCCACAAAACAAGAGTTTTGATAAGCCAAGTGAGGTTCGCCACAAGAATCTTGGATTCTTGATAAGAACAATAGTTGGCTCAACCAAGAACCAAAGAGAGACAATTCTCTCACAAATGGATTACAATCCAAATTCAACATCCAAGTTACCATTCCATGTGTTTGTCACAAATTACATATAGTTGAGCAGCCAACTTTTGGGCTTCCAAATCCAAACCATAACCCCCACTTAATTGACCTTAAACACTCACTTATTCTCACTTAACTTAGCCATCATAACATGAGTTAAAAACCCTCATAATGTAGCCACCAAATCTTTCAACTCAGCCATAAGACTATGAAGGTTACGCCCCCCCCCTCTTCTTGACTCTTCATTACCATAATTATTTGGTGTTTACACTTGGTTCTCACATTAAAAGTGTAACACCCCATAATTTATACAATTTATCAAAATATCAACACACTAGTTTAGGAGTTCTTATAGCATGCAAGCTAAAGATTCCTCCCACTAAGACACATACAAATTCGAATTCCCTCATGGATTGCAAGTGGGCTGCCCCAAAAACATCACTTAGTAATTGGGCTCACTCATAAAACCCATTTACACTTATTGAATTAAAACAAACAACTAAAATTGGACTCTTCTTCATGTTGCACGCCCCTCTTGTCATGGATCCTTTAGTTGGATAATGTAAGTTAATAATTTGGGCTTCATTCCATCCAATCTTGCATTTGAGCTTGCTTCCATGATGAGAACCATAGTTTGAATTAACACTTGTTGGGCTTTCTTGGTTGTAACATTTGTAATTGGCCCACCAAGTCCTTGATAAGCTTCTTGAACCATACTCCAAATTGGGCTCATATCATTCCCTCCTTCTTTGAGTGAATTCGTCCTCGAATTGTAGTCTTCATCAACAAAATTAGTCATTTTGGGTGCATCCAGAGTGTTCTTCACAATGACATTGCCATAGGGTGCTTCCTTTGGAATGAAATTACCAAATTTCTGCAAAAAGTTACAACACCACTAGACAAAGAAAGATCCTTAGAAGCATTAGCAATTAAATAAAAATTGTTCCAATAAAAATGAATTGGGGTTGCCTTGAAATTAAAGCCTCCTTCTCTTCACTTTTTGTTGCCAAACAACTCTCTTTCTTTTCACTAATTTTCACAATATTTTCCTCATTATTTTTCTCTTTATCACTCTTTTTTTCAATTGTTTTCTCACCTTTTTCTTCAATATTTTTCTCACTCTCTTTTGCAATCCTTTTTTCACTCTCCTTTTCTTTCTTTTTCTCACTCTCCTTTTCTTTTCTCTCTTGCTCTTTTTTTTTCTCTCATTCTTATTTGATCCTCACTAACTTGCTTTGGAGATAAAGGAGAAAGAATGACCTTTCGGTCTTGATGCATGAAGGTGAACTTATTTGAGAACCCATCATGGATGACCTTTTTGTCATATTGCCAAGGCCTTCCCAACAACATATGGCTTGCCTCCATAGGCACCACATCACAAAGTACACAATCTTCATACTTTCCAATTGAGAATGGGACCTCTACTTGTTTGTTCACCACCGTTTCCCCAACCTCACTTAGCCATTGAAGCCTATATGGCCTTGGATGTGCCTTAGTAACAAGATTCAATTTGGACACCAATCTAGTGCTTACAACATTGGCACAACTCCCACCATCAATGATTAGAGAACATACCTTTCCTTGAATTAGACATCTAGAATGAAAGATATTCTCCCTTTGGCTTGCTTCATGATCCTTGACTTGACTTCCCAAAAGCCTTCTTACCATGAATAAGTCTCCCTCCGGAATTTCTTCTCCTTTTTCACTCTCCTCCTCACTTGAGGCTTCGCTTTGTGACACCACTTCACCATTCCTTGCCACCATTGTCCTCTTTGTTGGGCATTGGGACGCAATATGCCCATGGCCTAAGCACTTGAAACACTTCATATCACGGCTCCTAGAACTTGTTTCCATTGGCTTCTTTCCTTGAGGGGTGCTCTCGGCCTCTTTAGAAAATGGTGCACCCTCCTTCTTTGAATCTTCCTTCCAATTTGAGGATGGAAATTTGGAAGATGAAGAAAAAGAATATTTGGACTTTCTCCTCTTAATTTGTTGCTCCACCTTAATCGCTTGTTGAACCAAATCTTCAAGCTCCACATAATTTTGTAACTCCACTATGTCTTGAATATCTTGATTCAAGCCATGTAAGAACCTTGCCATGGTAGCCTCCCTATCTTCTTTTAAAATTTGACCTAAGTAAGGCCAACTCCATCTCCTTGAAATATTCATCAACGCTTTTGGTCCCTTGGGTAAGCCTTTGTAACTTGTTGTGAATATCCCTTTGATAATGATTTGGGACATACCTCTTCCTCATGACAAATTTCATCTCCTCCCAAGTGTCTATGGGCTCTCTTCCATGTCTTCTCCTTTCTTTTTGTAGTTGGTCCCACCACACAAGGGCATATTCCTTGAACTCAAGGGCGGCTACTTTCACCTTCTTGCTTTCATTGTATGAATTACAATCAAAGACTTGTTCTATTTTTAGCTCCCACTCCAAGTAAGCCTCCGGATCATTCTTCCCAATAAAGGAAGGAACTTTGATTTTGACCCCTTCAAGTCCTCTATCACGTCTCTCTCCCCTATGTCCTCCTCCTCTATGTCGTCCTCCTCTAGGCCTTCCTCTTTCACTATCATAGTCACTTGAATCGTCACGGTGTAGGTTAGCAAGTTGTCTATCATAATTGGCTTGCATTTGCTCCAATTGTCTTTAAAGAGCTTGGACTTGATTGGCCATCCTAGCTTGAAGAGTGGCCGACCTTGGAGATAATGGTGGACTATCCTCATTGTTGGCCATGATTTGAGTAGAAGAGTTTATTTGTTTCCTCACTACACTCCCTCACTAGTTCACACAATGATTTTTTTTTCTTCACTCTTTTGGCTTTTTCCACACAAAAAAATGTATTTTGGACACTCTTGCCTTTTTCCTCTCAAATGTTCCCCTTTAGTTCTTAGAAGAGTCAAACACAAAAACCACACAAAAAATCCAAAAAATTCAAGTAACAAAAATCACAAAACTTATCAAAACAAAGGAAACAAAAGGAAAGGCTAGAAAGGCAAAGCTTTGGAAATAAGAACAAGGAAGAAGGGAAATATTTTTCTTTCTTTTTTTTTTTTTTTTTTTCAAGAACACAAATTGCTCAAATAGACTTTTCTCTTCCTCTTTTTTTTTTTCCTTCAAGATTTCATGCACAATTTTTTTTTCTTATAATTTGTGCAAATTTTTTTTTTTTTCAAACTTTGAAGAAGAGAATCACAATTGAAAACTTGTTTTTGAGCAGGAACAACAACACGAAATTTCCCTTCACAAATAGATTCAAAGTGTATTTTTTTTTGTGTTTTTGGGTTTAAAAGAAGAAAGGTAGAAGAAGAAGAACAAAACTCAGAAAACTCAACCAAAGCCTAAGCTTTGATACCACTTGATGACAACCAAATGGTGAGGTTGCCTTTGATGATCTTTTTTTGGTTGAATTTTTGGACACAAATTCGTGTAACACTTTGTAACCAAGATTAAAGTGAAGAAATAAATAAAATGGATGAGTAAGAAGATGATGATGGCGCCACAAAACAAGAGTTTTGATAAGCCAAGTGAGGTTCGCCACAAGAATCTTGGATTCTTGATAAGAACAATAGTTGGCTCAACCAAGAACCAAAGAGAGACAATTCTCTCACAAATGGATTACAATCCAAATTCAACATCCAAGTTACCATTCCATGTGTTTGTCACAAATTACATATAGTTGAGCAGCCAACTTTTGGGCTTCCAAATCCAAACCATAACCCCCACTTAATTGACCTTAAACACTCACTTATTCTCACTTAACTTAGCCATCATAACATGAGTTAAAAACCCTCATAATGTAGCCACCAAATCTTTCAACTCAGCCATAAGACTATGAAGGTTACGCCCCCCCCTTCTTGACTCTTCATTCCCCTAATTATGTGGTGGTTACCCTAGATTCTCACATTAAAAGTGTAACACCCACTTATATACACAATGTATCAAAAAATCAACACTCTAGTTTAGTTGTTATTATATCATCCATTCTATAGATTCCTCCCACTAAGACACATCCATATAAGATTTCCCTCATGGATTGCAAGTGGGCTGCCCTAAAAACATCACTTAGTAATTGGGCTCACTCATAAAACCCATTTACACTTATTGAATTAAAACAAACAACTAAAATTGGACTCTTCTTCATGTTGCACGCCCCTCTTGTCATGGATCCTTTAGTTGGATAATGTAAGTTAATAATTTGGGCTTCATTCCATCCAATCTTGCATTTGAGCTTGCTTCCATGATGAGAACCATAGTTTGAATTAACACTTGTTGGGCTTTCTTGGTTGTAACATTTGTAATTGGCCCACCAAGTCCTTGATAAGCTTCTTGAACCATACTCCAAATTGGGCTCATATCATTCCCTCCTTCTTTGAGTGAATTCGTCCTCGAATTGTAGTCTTCATCAACAAAATTAGTCATTTTGGGTGCATCCAGAGTGTTCTTCACAATGACATTGCCATAGGGTGCTTCCTTTGGAATGAAATTACCAAATTTCTGCAAAAAGTTACAACACCACTAGACAAAGAAAGATCCTTAGAAGCATTAGCAATTAAATAAAAATTGTTGCAATAAAAATGAATTGGGGTTGCCTTGAAATTAAAGCCTCCTTCTCTTCACTTTTTGTTGCCAAACAACTCTCTTTCTTTTCACTAATTTTCACAATATTTTCCTCATTATTTTTCTCTTTATCACTCTTTTTTTCAATTGTTTTCTCACCTTTTTCTTCAATATTTTTCTCACTCTCTTTTGCAATCCTTTTTTCACTCTCCTTTTCTTTCTTTTTCTCACTCTCCTTTTCTTTTCTCTCTTGCTCTTTTTTTTCTCTCATTCTTATTTGATCCTCACTAACTTGCTTTGGAGATAAAGGAGAAAGAATGACCTTTCGGTCTTGATGCATGAAGGTGAACTTATTTGAGAACCCATCATGGATGACCTTTTTGTCATATTGCCAAGGCCTTCCCAACAACATATGGCTTGCCTCCATAGGCACCACATCACAAAGTACACAATCTTCATACTTTCCAATTGAGAATGGGACCTCTACTTGTTTGTTCACCACCGCTTCCCCAACCTCACTTAGCCATTGAAGCCTATATGGCCTTGGATGTGCCTTAGTAACAAGATTCAATTTGGACACCAATCTAGTGCTTACAACATTGGCACAACTCCCACCATCAATGATTAGAGAACATACCTTTCCTTGAATTAGACATCTAGAATGAAAGATATTCTCCCTTTGGCTTGCTTCATGATCCTTGACTTGACTTCCCAAAAGCATTATTACCATGAATTAGCCTCGCTACGGAATTTCTTCTCCTTTTTCACTCTCCTCCTCACTTGAGGCTTCGCTTTGTGACACCACTTCACCATTCCTTGCCACCATTGTCCTCTTTGTTGGGCATTGGGACGCAATATGCCCATGGCCTAAGCACTTGAAACACTTCATATCACGGCTCCTAGAACTTGTTTCCATTGGCTTCTTTCCTTGAGGGGTGCTCTCGGCCTCTTTAGAAAATGGTGCACCCTCCTTCTTTGAATCTTCCTTCCAATTTGAGGATGGAAATTTGGAAGATGAAGAAAAAGAATATTTGGACTTTCTCCTCTTAATTTGTTGCTCCACCTTAATCGCTTGTTGAACCAAATCTTCAAGCTCCACATAATTTTGTAACTCCACTATGTCTTGAATATCTTGATTCAAGCCATGTAAGAACCTTGCCATGGTAGCCTCCCTATCTTCTGTTAAAATTTGACCTAAGTAAGGCCAACTCCATCTCCTTGAAATATTCATCAACGCTTTTGGTCCCTTGGGTAAGCCTTTGTAACTTGTTGTGAATATCCCTTTGATAATGATTTGGGACATACCTCTTCCTCATGACAAATTTCATCTCCTCCCAAGTGTCTATGGGCTCTCTTCCATGTCTTCTCCTTTCTTTTTGTAGTTGGTCCCACCACACAAGGGCATATTCCTTGAACTCAAGGGCGGCTACTTTCACCTTCTTGCTTTCATTGTATGAATTACAATCAAAGACTTGTTCTATTTTTAGCTCCCACTCCAAGTAAGCCTCCGGATCATTCTTCCCAATAAAGGAAGGAACTTTGATTTTGACCCCTTCAAGTCCTCTATCACGTCTCTCTCCCCCTATGTCCTCCTCCTCTATGTCGCCCCTCCTCTAGGCCTTCCTCTTTCACTATCATAGTCACTTGAATCGTCACGGTGTAGGTTAGCAAGTTGTCTATCATAATTGGCTTGCATTTGCTCCAATTGTCTTTAAAGAGCTTGGACTTGATTGGCCATCCTAGCTTGAAGAGTGGCCGACCTTGGAGATAATGGTGGACTATCCTCATTGTTGGCCATGATTTGAGTAGAAGAGTTTATTTGTTTCCTCACTACACTCCCTCACTAGTTCACACAATGATTTTTTTTTCTTCACTCTTTTGGCTTTTTCCACACAAAAAATGTATTTTGGACACTCTTGCCTTTTTCCTCTCAAATGTTCCCCTTTAGTTCTTAGAAGAGTCAAACACAAAACCACACAAAAATCCAAAAATTCAAGTAACAAAAATCACAAAACTTATCAAAACAAAGGAAACAAAAGGAAAGGCTAGAAAGGCAAAGCTTTGGAAATAAGAACAAGGAAGAAGGGAAATATTTTTCTTTCTTTTTTTTTTTTTTTTGTTTCAAGAACACAAATTGCTCAAATAGACTTTTCTCTTCCTCTTTTTTTTTTTCCTTCAAGATTTCATGCACAATTTTTTTTTCTTATAATTTGTGCAAATTTTTTTTTTTTTCAAACTTTGAAGAAGAGAATCACAATTGAAAACTTGTTTTTGAGCAGGAACAACAACACGAAATTTCCCTTCACAAATAGATTCAAAGTGTATTTTTTTTTGTGTTTTTGGGTTTAAAAGAAGAAAGGTAGAAGAAGAAGAACAAAACTCAGAAAACTCAACCAAAGCCTAAGCTTTGATACCACTTGATGACAACCAAATGGTGAGGTTACCTTTGATGATCTTTTTTTTGTTGAATTTTTGGACACAAATTCGTGTAACACTTTGTAACCAAGATTAAAGTGAAGAAATAAATAAAATGGATGAGTAAGAAGATGATGATGGCGCCACAAAACAAGAGTTTTGATAAGCCAAGTGAGGTTCGCCACAAGAATCTTGGATTCTTGATAAGAACAATAGTTGGCTCAACCAAGAACCAAAGAGAGACAATTCTCTCACAAATGGATTACAATCCAAATTCAACATCCAAGTTACCATTCCATGTGTTTGTCACAAATTACATATAGTTGAGCAGCCAACTTTTGGGCTTCCAAATCCAAACCATAACCCCCACTTAATTGACCTTAAACACTCACTTATTCTCACTTAACTTAGCCATCATAACATGAGTTAAAAACCCTCATAATGTAGCCACCAAATCTTTCAACTCAGCCATAAGACTATGAAGGTTACGCCCCCCCCCCCCCCCGTCTTGACTCTTCATTCCCCTAATTATGTGGTGGTTACACTTGTTCTCACATTAAAAGTGTAACCCCCATAATTTATACAATTTATCAAAATATCAACACACTAGTTTAGGAGTTCTTATAGCATGCAAGCTAAAGATTCCTCCCACTAAGACACATACAAATTCGAATTCCCTCATGGATTGCAAGTGGGCTGCCCTAAAAACATCACTTAGTAATTGGGCTCACTCATAAAACCCATTTACACTTATTGAATTAAAACAAACAACTAAAATTGGACTCTTCTTCATGTTGCACGCCTCTCTTGTCATGGATCCTTTAGTTGGATAATGTAAGTTAATAATTTGGGCTTCATTCCATCCAATCTTGCATTTGAGCTTGCTTCCATGATGAGAACCATAGTTTGAATTAACACTTGTTGGGCTTTCTTGGTTGTAACATTTGTAATTGGCCCACCAAGTCCTTGATAAGCTTCTTGAACCATACTCCAAATTGGGCTCATATCATTCCCTCCTTCTTTGAGTGAATTCGCCCTCGAATTGTAGTCTTCATCAACAAAATTAGTCATTTTGGGTGCATCCAGAGTGTTCTTCACAATGACATTGCCATAGGGTGCTTCCTTTGGAATGAAATTACCAAATTTCTGCAAAAAGTTACAACACCACTAGACAAAGAAAGATCCTTAGAAGCATTAGCAATTAAATAAAAATTGTTCCAATAAAAAATGAATTGGGGTTGCCTTGAAATTAAAGCCTCCTTCTCTTCACTTTTTGTTGCCAAACAACTCGCTTTCTTTTCACTAATTTTCACAATATTTTCATCATTATTTTTCTCTTTATCACTCTTTTTTCAATTGTTTTCTCACCTTTTTCTTCAATATTTTTCTCACTCTCTTTTGCAATCCTTTTTTCACTCTCCTTTTCTTTCTTTTTCTCACTCTCCTTTTCTTTTCTCTCTTGCTCTTTTTTTTTCTCTCATTCTTATTTGATCCTCACTAACTTGCTTTGGAGATAAAGGAGAAAGAATGACCTTTCGGTCTTGATGCATGAAGGTGAACTTATTTGAGAACCCATCATGGATGACCTTTTTGTCATATTGCCAAGGCCTTCCCAACAACATATGGCTTGCCTCCATAGGCACCACATCACAAAGTACACAATCTTCATACTTTCCAATTGAGAATGGGACCTCTACTTGTTTGTTCACCACCGTTTCCCCAACCTCACTTAGCCATTGAAGCCTATATGGCCTTGGATGTGCCTTAGTAACAAGATTCAATTTGGACACCAATCTAGTGCTTACAACATTGGCACAACTCCCACCATCAATGATTAGAGAACATACCTTTCCTTGAATTAGACATCTAGAATGAAAGATATTCTCCCTTTGGCTTGCTTCATGATCCTTGACTTGACTTCCCAAAAGCCTTCTTACCATGAATAAGTCTCCTCCGAATTTCTTCTCCTTTTTCACTCTCCTCCTCACTTGAGGCTTCGCTTTGTGACACCACTTCACCATTCCTTGCCACCATTGTCCTCTTTGTTGGGCATTGGGACGCAATATGCCCATGGCCTAAGCACTTGAAACACTTCATATCACGGCTCCTAGAACTTGTTTCCATTGGCTTCTTTCCTTGAGGGGTGCTCTCGGCCTCTTTAGAAAATGGTGCACCCTCCTTCTTTGAATCTTCCTTCCAATTTGAGGATGGAAATTTGGAAGATGAAGAAAAAGAATATTTGGACTTTCTCCTCTTAATTTGTTGCTCCACCTTAATCGCTTGTTGAACCAAATCTTCAAGCTCCACATAATTTTGTAACTCCACTATGTCTTGAATATCTTGATTCAAGCCATGTAAGAACCTTGCCATGGTAGCCTCCCTATCTTCTTTTAAAATTTGACCTAAGTAAGGCCAACTCCATCTCCTTGAAATATTCATCAACGCTTTTGGTCCCTTGGGTAAGCCTTTGTAACTTGTTGTGAATATCCCTTTGATAATGATTTGGGACATACCTCTTCCTCATGACAAATTTCATCTCCTCCCAAGTGTCTATGGGCTCTCTTCCATGTCTTCTCCTTTCTTTTTGTAGTTGGTCCCACCACACAAGGGCATATTCCTTGAACTCAAGGGCGGCTACTTTCACCTTCTTGCTTTCATTGTATGAATTACAATCAAAGACTTGTTCTATTTTTAGCTCCCACTCCAAGTAAGCCTCCGGATCATTCTTCCCAATAAAGGAAGGAACTTTGATTTTGACCCCTTCAAGTCCTCTATCACGTCTCTCTCCCCTATGTCCTCCTCCTCTATGTCGTCCTCCTCTAGGCCTTCCTCTTTCACTATCATAGTCACTTGAATCGTCACGGTGTAGGTTAGCAAGTTGTCTATCATAATTGGCTTGCATTTGCTCCAATTGTCTTTAAAGAGCTTGGACTTGATTGGCCATCCTAGCTTGAAGAGTGGCCGACCTTGGAGATAATGGTGGACTATCCTCATTGTTGGCCATGATTTGAGTAGAAGAGTTTATTTGTTTCCTCACTACACTCCCTCACTAGTTCACACAATGATTTTTTTTTCTTCACTCTTTTGGCTTTTTCCACACAAAAAATGTATTTTGGACACTCTTGCCTTTTTCCTCTCAAATGTTCCCCTTTAGTTCTTATTAGAAGAGTCAAACACAAAAACCACACAAAAATCCAAAAAATTCAAGTAACAAAAATCACAAAACTTATCAAAACAAAGGAAACAAAAGGAAAGGCTAGAAAGGCAAAGCTTTGGAAATAAGAACAAGGAAGAAGGGAAATATTTTTCTTTCTTTTTTTTTTTTTTGTTTCAAGAACACAAATTGCTCAAATAGACTTTTCTCTTCCTTTTTTTTTTCCTTCAAGATTTCATGCACAATTTTTTTTTCTTATAATTTGTGCAAATTTTTTTTTTTTTCAAACTTTGAAGAAGAGAATCACAATTGAAAACTTGTTTTTGAGCAGGAACAACAACACGAAATTTCCCTTCACAAATAGATTCAAAGTGTATTTTTTTTTGTTTTTGGGTTTAAAAGAAGAAAGGTAGAAGAAGAAGAACAAAACTCAGAAAACTCAACCAAAGCCTAAGCTTTGATACCACTTGATGACAACCAAATGGTGAGGTTGCCTTTGATGATCTTTTTTTGGTTGAATTTTTGGACACAAATTCGTGTAACACTTTGTAACCAAGATTAAAGTGAAGAAATAAATAAAATGGATGAGTAAGAAGATGATGATGGCGCCACAAAACAAGAGTTTTGATAAGCCAAGTGAGGTTCGCCACAAGAATCTTGGATTCTTGATAAGAACAATAGTTGGCTCAACCAAGAACCAAAGAGAGACAATTCTCTCACAAATGGATTACAATCCAAATTCAACATCCAAGTTACCATTCCATGTGTTTGTCACAAATTACATATAGTTGAGCAGCCAACTTTTGGGCTTCCAAATCCAAACCATAACCCCCACTTAATTGACCTTAAACACTCACTTATTCTCACTTAACTTAGCCATCATAACATGAGTTAAAAACCCTCATAATGTAGCCACCAAATCTTTCAACTCAGCCATAAGACTATGAAGGTTACGCCCCCCCTTCTTGACTCTTCATTCCCCTAATTATGTGGTGGTTACACTTGTTCTCACATTAAAAGTGTAACCCCCCATAATTTATACAATTTATCAAAATATCAACACACTAGTTTAGGAGTTCTTATAGCATGCAAGCTAAAGATTCCTCCCACTAAGACACATACAAATTCGAATTCCCTCATGGATTGCAAGTGGGCTGCCCCAAAAACATCACTTAGTAATTGGGCTCACTCATAAAACCCATTTACACTTATTGAATTAAAACAAACAACTAAAATTGGACTCTTCTTCATGTTGCACGCCCCTCTTGTCATGGATCCTTTAGTTGGATAATGTAAGTTAATAATTTGGGCTTCATTCCATCCAATCTTGCATTTGAGCTTGCTTCCATGATGAGAACCATAGTTTGAATTAACACTTGTTGGGCTTTCTTGGTTGTAACATTTGTAATTGGCCCACCAAGTCCTTGATAAGCTTCTTGAACCATACTCCAAATTGGGCTCATATCATTCCCTCCTTCTTTGAGTGAATTCGGCCACGAATTGTAGTCTTCATCAACAAAATTAGTCATTTTGGGTGCATCCAGAGTGTTCTTCACACTGACATTGCCATAGGGTGCTTCCTTTGGAATGAAATTACCAAATTTCTGCAAAAAGTTACAACACCACTAGACAAAGAAAGATCCTTAGAAGCATTAGCAATTAAATAAAAATTGTTCCAATAAAAATGAATTGGGGTTGCCTTGAAATTAAAGCCTCCTTCTCTTCACTTTTTGTTGCCAAACAACTCTCTTTCTTTTCACTAATTTTCACAATATTTTCCTCATTATTTTTCTCTTTATCACTCTTTTTTCAATTGTTTTCTCACCTTTTTCTTCAATATTTTTCTCACTCTCTTTTGCAATCCTTTTTCACTCTCCTTTTCTTTCTTTTTCTCACTCTCCTTTTCTTTTCTCTCTTGCTCTTTTTTTTCTCTCATTCTTATTTGATCCTCACTAACTTGCTTTGGAGATAAAGGAGAAAGAATGACCTTTCGGTCTTGATGCATGAAGGTGAACTTATTTGAGAACCCATCATGGATGACCTTTTTGTCATATTGCCAAGGCCTTCCCAACAACATATGGCTTGCCTCCATAGGCACCACATCACAAAGTACACAATCTTCATACTTTCCAATTGAGAATGGGACCTCTACTTGTTTGTTCACCACCGTTTCCCCAACCTCACTTAGCCATTGAAGCCTATATGGCCTTGGATGTGCCTTAGTAACAAGATTCAATTTGGACACCAATCTAGTGCTTACAACATTGGCACAACTCCCACCATCAATGATTAGAGAACATACCTTTCCTTGAATTAGACATCTAGAATGAAAGATATTCTCCCTTTGGCTTGCTTCATGATCCTTGACTTGACTTCCCAAAAGCCTTCTTACCATGAATAAGTCTCCCTCCGGAATTTCTTCTCCTTTTTCACTCTCCTCCTCACTTGAGGCTTCGCTTTGTGACACCACTTCACCATTCCTTGCCACCATTGTCCTCTTTGTTGGGCATTGGGACGCAATATGCCCATGGCCTAAGCACTTGAAACACTTCATATCACGGCTCCTAGAACTTGTTTCCATTGGCTTCTTTCCTTGAGGGGTGCTCTCGGCCTCTTTAGAAAATGGTGCACCCTCCTTCTTTGAATCTTCCTTCCAATTTGAGGATGGAAATTTGGAAGATGAAGAAAAAGAATATTTGGACTTTCTCCTCTTAATTTGTTGCTCCACCTTAATCGCTTGTTGAACCAAATCTTCAAGCTCCACATAATTTTGTAACTCCACTATGTCTTGAATATCTTGATTCAAGCCATGTAAGAACCTTGCCATGGTAGCCTCCCTATCTTCTTTTAAAATTTGACCTAAGTAAGGCCAACTCCATCTCCTTGAAATATTCATCAACGCTTTTGGTCCCTTGGGTAAGCCTTTGTAACTTGTTGTGAATATCCCTTTGATAATGATTTGGGACATACCTCTTCCTCATGACAAATTTCATCTCCTCCCAAGTGTCTATGGGCTCTCTTCCATGTCTTCTCCTTTCTTTTTGTAGTTGGTCCCACCACACAAGGGCATATTCCTTGAACTCAAGGGCGGCTACTTTCACCTTCTTGCTTTCATTGTATGAATTACAATCAAAGACTTGTTCTATTTTTAGCTCCCACTCCAAGTAAGCCTCCGGATCATTCTTCCCAATAAAGGAAGGAACTTTGATTTTGACCCCTTCAAGTCCTCTATCACGCCTCTCTCCCCTATGTCCTCCTCCTCTATGTCGTCCTCCTCTAGGCCTTCCTCTTTCACTATCATAGTCACTTGAATCGTCACGGTGTAGGTTAGCAAGTTGTCTATCATAATTGGCTTGCATTTGCTCCAATTGTCTTTAAAGAGCTTGGACTTGATTGGCCATCCTAGCTTGAAGAGTGGCCGACCTTGGAGATAATGGTGGACTATCCTCATTGTTGGCCATGATTTGAGTAGAAGAGTTTATTTGTTTCCTCACTACACTCCCTCACTAGTTCACACAATGATTTTTTTTCTTCACTCTTTTGGCTTTTTCCACACAAAAAAATGTATTTTGGACACTCTTGCCTTTTTCCTCTCAAATGTTCCCCTTTAGTTCTTAGAAGAGTCAAACACAAAAACCACACAAAAAATCCAAAAAATTCAAGTAACAAAAATCACAAAACTTATCAAAACAAAGGAAACAAAAGGAAAGGCTAGAAAGGCAAAGCTTTGGAAATAAGAACAAGGAAGAAGGGAAATATTTTTCTTTCTTTTTTTTTTTTTTTTGTTTCAAGAACACAAATTGCTCAAATAGACTTTTCTCTTCCTCTTTTTTTTTTTTCCTTCAAGATTTCATGCACAATTTTTTTTTCTTATAATTTGTGCAAATTTTTTTTTTTTTCAAACTTTGAAGAAGAGAATCACAATTGAAAACTTGTTTTTGAGCAGGAACAACAACACGAAATTTCCCTTCACAAATAGATTCAAAGTGTATTTTTTTTTTTTTTTGGGTTTAAAAGAAGAAAGGTAGAAGAAGAAGAACAAAACTCAGAAAACTCAACCAAAGCCTAAGCTTTGATACCACTTGATGACAACCAAATGGTGAGGTTGCCTTTGATGATCTTTTTGGTTGAATTTTTGGACACAAATTCGTGTAACACTTTGTAACCAAGATTAAAGTGAAGAAATAAATAAAATGGATGAGTAAGAAGATGATGATGGCGCCACAAAACAAGAGTTTTGATAAGCCAAGTGAGGTTCGCCACAAGAATCTTGGATTCTTGATAAGAACAATAGTTGGCTCAACCAAGAACCAAAGAGAGACAATTCTCTCACAAATGGATTACAATCCAAATTCAACATCCAAGTTACCATTCCATGTGTTTGTCACAAATTACATATAGTTGAGCAGCCAACTTTTGGGCTTCCAAATCCAAACCATAACCCCCACTTAATTGACCTTAAACACTCACTTATTCTCACTTAACTTAGCCATCATAACATGAGTTAAAAACCCTCATAATGTAGCCACCAAATCTTTCAACTCAGCCATAAGACTATGAAGGTTACGCCCCCTCCTGCTTGACTCTTCATTCCCCTACTTATGTGGTGGTTACACTTGTTCTCACATTAAAAGTGTAACCCCCATAATTTATACAATTTATCAAAATATCAACACACTAGTTTAGGAGTTCTTATAGCATGCAAGCTAAAGATTCCTCCCACTAAGACACATACAAATTCGAATTCCCTCATGGATTGCAAGTGGGCTGCCCTAAAAACATCACTTAGTAATTGGGCTCACTCATAAAACCCATTTACACTTATTGAATTAAAACAAACAACTAAAATTGGACTCTTCTTCATGTTGCACGCCCCTCTTGTCATGGATCCTTTAGTTGGATAATGTAAGTTAATAATTTGGGCTTCATTCCATCCAATCTTGCATTTGAGCTTGCTTCCATGATGAGAACCATAGTTTGAATTAACACTTGTTGGGCTTTCTTGGTTGTAACATTTGTAATTGGCCCACCAAGTCCTTGATAAGCTTCTTGAACCATACTCCAAATTGGGCTCATATCATTCCCTCCTTCTTTGAGTGAATTCGCCCTCGAATTGTAGTCTTCATCAACAAAATTAGTCATTTTGGGTGCATCCAGAGTGTTCTTCACAATGACATTGCCATAGGGTGCTTCCTTTGGAATGAAATTACCAAATTTCTGCAAAAAGTTACAACACCACTAGACAAAGAAAGATCCTTAGAAGCATTAGCAATTAAATAAAAATTGTTCCAATAAAAATGAATTGGGGTTGCCTTGAAATTAAAGCCTCCTTCTCTTCACTTTTTGTTGCCAAACAACTCTCTTTCTTTTCACTAATTTTCACAATATTTTCCTCATTATTTTTCTCTTTATCACTCTTTTTTTCAATTGTTTTCTCACCTTTTTCTTCAATATTTTTCTCACTCTCTTTTGCAATCCTTTTTTCACTCTCCTTTTCTTTCTTTTTCTCACTCTCCTTTTCTTTTCTCTCTTGCTCTTTTTTTTCTCTCATTCTTATTTGATCCTCACTAACTTGCTTTGGAGATAAAGGAGAAAGAATGACCTTTCGGTCTTGATGCATGAAGGTGAACTTATTTGAGAACCCATCATGGATGACCTTTTTGTCATATTGCCAAGGCCTTCCCAACAACATATGGCTTGCCTCCATAGGCACCACATCACAAAGTACACAATCTTCATACTTTCCAATTGAGAATGGGACCTCTACTTGTTTGTTCACCACCGTTTCCCCAACCTCACTTAGCCATTGAAGCCTATATGGCCTTGGATGTGCCTTAGTAACAAGATTCAATTTGGACACCAATCTAGTGCTTACAACATTGGCACAACTCCCACCATCAATGATTAGAGAACATACCTTTCCTTGAATTAGACATCTAGAATGAAAGATATTCTCCCTTTGGCTTGCTTCATGATCCTTGACTTGACTTCCCAAAAGCCTTCTTACCATGAATAAGTCTCCTCCGGAATTTCTTCTCCTTTTTCACTCTCCTCCTCACTTGAGGCTTCGCTTTGTGACACCACTTCACCATTCCTTGCCACCATTGTCCTCTTTGTTGGGCATTGGGACGCAATATGCCCATGGCCTAAGCACTTGAAACACTTCATATCACGGCTCCTAGAACTTGTTTCCATTGGCTTCTTTCCTTGAGGGGTGCTCTCGGCCTCTTTAGAAAATGGTGCACCCTCCTTCTTTGAATCTTCCTTCCAATTTGAGGATGGAAATTTGGAAGATGAAGAAAAAGAATATTTGGACTTTCTCCTCTTAATTTGTTGCTCCACCTTAATCGCTTGTTGAACCAAATCTTCAAGCTCCACATAATTTTGTAACTCCACTATGTCTTGAATATCTTGATTCAAGCCATGTAAGAACCTTGCCATGGTAGCCTCCCTATCTTCTTTAAAATTTGACCTAAGTAAGGCCAACTCCATCTCCTTGAAATATTCATCAACGCTTTTGGTCCCTTGGGTAAGCCTTTGTAACTTGTTGTGAATATCCCTTTGATAATGATTTGGGACATACCTCTTCCTCATGACAAATTTCATCTCCTCCCAAGTGTCTATGGGCTCTCTTCCATGTCTTCTCCTTTCTTTTTGTAGTTGGTCCCACCACACAAGGGCATATTCCTTGAACTCAAGGGCGGCTACTTTCACCTTCTTGCTTTCATTGTATGAATTACAATCAAAGACTTGTTCTATTTTTAGCTCCCACTCCAAGTAAGCCTCCGGATCATTCTTCCCAATAAAGGAAGGAACTTTGATTTTGACCCCTTCAAGTCCTCTATCACGCCTCTCTCCCCTATGTCCTCCTCCTCTATGTCGTCCTCCTCTAGGCCTTCCTCTTTCACTATCATAGTCACTTGAATCGTCACGGTGTAGGTTAGCAAGTTGTCTATCATAATTGGCTTGCATTTGCTCCAATTGTCTTTAAAGAGCTTGGACTTGATTGGCCATCCTAGCTTGAAGAGTGGCCGACCTTGGAGATAATGGTGGACTATCCTCATTGTTGGCCATGATTTGAGTAGAAGAGTTTATGTGTTTCCTCACTACACTCCCTCACTAGTTCACACAATGATTTTTTTTTTCCTTCACTCTTTTGGCTTTTTCCACACAAAAAATGTATTTTGGACACTCTTGCCTTTTTCCTCTCAAATGTTCCCCTTTAGTTCTTAGAAGAGTCAAACACAAAAACCACACAAAAATCCAAAAAATTCAAGTAACAAAAATCACAAAACTTATCAAAACAAAGGAAACAAAAGGAAAGGCTAGAAAGGCAAAGCTTTGGAAATAAGAACAAGGAAGAAGGGAAATATTTTTCTTTCTTTTTTTTTTTTTTTTTGTTTCAAGAACACAAATTGCTCAAATAGACTTTTCTCTTCCTCTTTTTTTTTTCCTTCAAGATTTCATGCACAATTTTTTTTTCTTATAATTTGTGCAATTTTTTTTTTTTCAAACTTTGAAGAAGAGAATCACAATTGAAAACTTGTTTTTGAGCAGGAACAACATCACGAAATTTCCCTTCACAAATAGATTCAAAGTGTATTTTTTTTTGTGTTTTTGGGTTTAAAAGAAGAAAGGTAGAAGAAGAAGAACAAAACTCAGAAAACTCAACCAAAGCCTAAGCTTTGATACCACTTGATGACAACCAAATGGTGAGGTTGCCTTTGATGATCTTTTTGTTTGAATTTTTAGACACAAATTCGTGTAACACTTTGTAACCAAGATTAAAGTGAAGAAATAAATAAAATGGATGAGTAAGAAGATGATGATGGCGCCACAAAACAATAGTTTTGATAAGCCAAGTGAGGTTCGCCACAAGAATCTTGGATTCTTGATAAGAACAATAGTTGGCTCAACCAAGAACCAAAGAGAGACAATTCTCTCACAAATGGATTACAATCCAAATTCAACATCCAAGTTACCATTCCATGTGTTTGTCACAAATTACATATAGTTGAGCAGCCAACTTTTGGGCTTCCAAATCCAAACCATAACCCCCACTTAATTGACCTTAAACACTCACTTATTCCCACTTAACTTAGCCATCATAACATGAGTTAAAAACCCTCATAATGTAGCCACCAAATCTTTCAACTCAGCCATAAGACTATGAAGGTTACGCCCCCCCCTCTTCTTGACTCTTCATTCCCCTAATTATGTGGTGGTTACACTTGCTTCTCACATTAAAAGTGTAACCCCCCATAATTTATACAATTTATCAAAATATCAACACACTAGTTTAGGAGTTCTTATAGCATGCAAGCTAAAGATTCCTCCCACTAAGACACATACAAATTCGAATTCCCTCATGGATTGCAAGTGGGCTGCCCCAAAAACATCACTTAGTAATTGGGCTCACTCATAAAACCCATTTACACTTATTGAATTAAAACAAACAACTAAAATTGGACTCTTCTTCATGTTGCACGCCCCTCTTGTCATGGATCCTTTAGTTGGATAATGTAAGTTAATAATTTGGGCTTCATTCCATCCAATCTTGCATTTGAGCTTGCTTCCATGATGAGAACCATAGTTTGAATTAACACTTGTTGGGCTTTCTTGGTTGTAACATTTGTAATTGGCCCACCAAGTCCTTGATAAGCTTCTTGAACCATACTCCAAATTGGGCTCATATCACAAGATGTAATTTTTTTTTTCACTCTTGCCTTTTTCCACTCAATTGTCCTCTTTTAGGCCTTAGAAGAGTCAAACACAAAACACACAAAAATTCCAAAATTCAAGTAACAAAAATCACAAAACTTATCAAAACAAAGGAAACAAAAGGAAAGGCTAGAAAGAAAAATCTTTGAGAATAATGAAACAAGAAAATAATTTTTTTTTCTTTTGGATTTTTCTGGGAAGAAAAAGAAGAAAGGTAGAAGATGAAGAACAAAGAAGAAAATGAAAAAAACATAAATCAAAAATCAACCAAAGCCTAAGCTTTGATACCACTTGATGAAAACCAAATGAATAGGTTGCCTTTTGATGATCTTAGGTTGAATTAATCCATGTATATTAACCAATTTCGAATTGTGTTTTAATTTTTAGAAGAAGAAAACAACAAATGGAAGAAGAGAAGGAATGGAATGGCGCCACAAACCCAAGGGGGTTTGATAAGCCAAGTGAGGTTCGCCACAAGAATCTTGGATTCTTGATAAGAACAAGGTTGGCTCAACCAAGAACCAAAGAGAACAAAGTCTCACAAATGGATTTCAATCCAAATTCAACATCCAAGTTTTTTTTTCATTCATGTTCTAGATGCATACATATAGGAAAATGGGGTGCATAGAATATGCTTACAAAATTGTCATCTTAATGTGACTACTTCCCCATAAAACAATAATTAACATGTGCACCGTCCACACAAGCATAATTAACATGTGCACCGTCCAAAATTTATTACACTTTTATTGAATTAAAATAAACTAGAAAATACTACTTTAGAGAAGTGGGCTTCCAAGCCATCATGGGTCTTCTAGTTGAATGAGATAGGTCATCAATTTGGGCTCCATTCCATTTGGTCTCATTCTTGGGCTTGCTTCTATCAAAATAGCCACCATGTAATTAAGAGCTTGTTGGGCTTTCTTGTGTCTAACTCTTGTCATGGGCCCACCAAGTCCTTGATTTGATTCTTGATCCATGGTCTTCATTGAGCTCATATCATTATTGTTGGAAAGTTGAGTTGCCCCCCCACGGCTCATATCATACCCTCCTTCTTTAAGAAAATTCGTCCTCGAATTTATGACTTCAATCCCAAGCTTGTTATCAAATCTTGTGTTTAGATATCCGTACTTTTGGGTAACCGTGCAAGTTCCCAAGCCATGGGGTACCTCCCTTGGGATGAACTCTTCAATTAAATCGGTTGTATCAAACTTAAGTTCAAAATATATTTCAATAGGAGGTAAAGCATGAGTAGGTGCTTTAGTGAGCCTTTTGGAATCCATGCAAGTTTCAAAACAATGGGGTACTTCCTTTGGGATGAAATCTACAAATTCCTGTAAAAGAGTTTTAACACGACTAGGCAAAGAGAGATCGTTAGAAGCATTGGCAATTAAACAAAAGCCCTTGCAATAAATTAGGCATTGGGGCTGTCTTGAAATCAAAGCCCTGTTTTCCTCACTATTTGTTGCCAAAGAACTCTCTTTTTGCTCACTTTTTTTTTCCACTTTTTTCCTCTTGCTCATCACTCTTCTTTTCACTCTCTTTTTTGATCATCACTCTTCTTTTCACTCTCTATTTCTTTTTCCTCATTCTCTTGTTTTTCTTTCTCTCTCTTTCTTCTCATTCTCTTTCTTGTTGGAGTCTTCCACCAACTTCTTCACATGGTCTTCAAAACTTTCTATTTGTCTTTTCATTCTTTCCTCTTTTCTCAACCTCTTTTTTTCGTTCTCTCATCTTCTTGTCACGCCTCTCATGCATTTTCCGGATACACTCTTCAACCTCTTTCCTATGTTCTTGCACATAGGCGAAATTTTCAAATCGCAACATAGCAAAGAATACAAGTTAGAAAATAACAAAATATATATGTAAGAACCAATCCACTCACCAAGTGTTCACAATGTATATTTCACTCAATTGGCTTTTTCCACACAAGATGTAATTTTTTTCACTCTTGCCTTTTTCCACTCAATTGTCCTCTTTTTTGGCCTTAGAAGAGTCAAACACAAAACACACAAAAATTCCAAAATTCAAGTAACAAAAATCACAAAACTTATCAAAAACAAAGGAAACAAAAGGAAATGCTAGAAAGAAAAATCTTTGAGAATAATGAAACAAGAAAATAATTTTTTTTTCTTTTGGATTTTTATGGGAAAAAAAGAAGAAAGGTAGAAGATGAAGAACAAAGAAGAAAATGAAAAAAACATAAACTCAAAAATTCAACCAAAGCCTAAGCTTTGATACCACTTGATGACAACCAAATGAATAGGTTGCCTTTTGATGATCTTAGGTTGAATTAATCCATGTATATTAACCAATTTCGAATTGTGTTTTAATTTTTAGAAGAAGAAAACAACAAATGGAAGAAGAGAAGGAATGGAATGGCGCCACAAACCCAAGGGGGTTTGATAAGCCAAGTGAGGTTCGCCACAAGAATCTTGGATTCTTGATAAGAACAAGGTTGGCTCAACCAAGAACCAAAGAGAACAAAGTCTCACAAATGGATTTCAATCCAAATTCAACATCCAAGTTTTTTTTCATTCATGTTCTAGATGCATACATATAGGAAAATGGGGTGCATAGAATATGCTTACAAAATTGTCATCTTAATGTGACTACTTCCCCATAAAACAATAATTAACATGTGCACCGTCCACACAAGCATAATTAACATGTGCACCGGGCCAAAATTTATTACACTTTTATTGAATTAAAATAAACTAGAAAATACTACTTTAGAGAAGTGGGCTTCCAAGCCATCATGGGTCTTCTAGTTGAATGAGATAGGTCATCAATTTGGGCTCCATTCCATTTGGTCTCATTCTTGGGCTTGCTTCTATCAAAATAGCCACCATGTAATTAAGAGCTTGTTGGGCTTTCTTGTGTCTAACTCTTGTCATGGGCCCACCAAGTCGTTGATTTGATTCTTGATCCATGGTCTTCATTGAGCTCATATCATTATTGTTGGAAAGTTGAGTTGCCCCCCCACGGCTCATATCATACCCTCCTTCTTTAAGAAAATTCGTCCTCGAATTTATGACTTCAATCCCAAGCTTGTTATCAAATCTTGTGTTTAGATATCCGTACTTTTGGGTAACCGTGCAAGTTCCCAAGCCATGGGGTACCTCCCTTGGGATGAACTCTTCAATTACATCGGTTGTATCAAACTTAAGTTCAAAATATATTTCAATAGGAGGTAAAGCATGAGTAGGTGCTTTAGTGAGCCTTTTGGAATCCATGCAAGTTTCAAAACAATGGGGTACTTCCTTTGGGATGAAATCTACAAATTCCTGTAAAAGAGTTTTAACACGACTAGGCAAAGAGAGATCATTAGAAGTATTGGCAATTAAACAAAAGCCCTTGTGATGCGAGCCCAATACCAATGAAGCCCAATTTGGACCAAGAGGCTATTCAAGGCCTAGGAGGCCCAATGACAAGAGCAAGAGCTAAGAGGGCCCAACAAGCCCTAAGTCAAATGATTGGACTCCTAATGGAAGCAAGGCCCGAGTCAAATGATGAAGAGCCCAAATGGATTAATGTGATCATCCAAGAGGATGGCCCAAATGAAAAGGGGGTGTATGAAGAAGAAACAAGTGGGGCACATATGTGAGTCAAGGCCCAATTTTATGTTCAAATTCAATTGAATAAGTGGAGAATCATGCAAGTAGGACCACATGCATGTTCTACACGAATTTAGGGGAATTGTTTTTCTATTTTGAATAAAGTTGTAAATTGTGGGAGTTACATTTTAATGTGATAAGAAAGTGTAACCCCCCCCCCCCCCCACAATTATGAGTCTTTTATGCACATGTTTTTTTTTTGTCTTGGTGGCTGCCATAACACTTTTGTGGCCATTCAAAAGGTTGTCTTAATGTGGGTAATTAGTGTCATGAATAGGCTAATCAATAAATGTGGGTAATTAGTGTCATGAATAGGCTAATCAAATGCTATTTTCGTTTTTTTTTCTTGGATGCCAAAAGTTGGGCAGCCTACACTATTTGTAAAGCATGAAACACCTTGGAAATGGAACTTTTGATGTGATTTGGAATTTTCCATTGTTAGTGAGCATTGTTCTCCTAAGTTCTTGGTTGAACCAAGGTTTCTATCCTTATCAAGAATTCCAACATTCTTGTGGCGGATTTCATTTGGCTTATCAAACAAATCCTTATTTGTTTGTGGCGCCTTCACCCATCTTCTACTCTTTCCATTTTCTTCTTTTATTCTTCAATTCTTGTTTTGGTTACAATTTGGAATCATCTCACTTTGAGTTTTAATTTGAAAATTGCACAACACCTAACAAGATTTCAATCAAATAGATCATAACAAGGCAACCCCATCTTGGTTGTCATCATGGGTATCAAAGCTTAGGCTTTGATTGAAATTGTGTTGTGTTCTTCTTTGTTCTTCTTCTTCCCCATTTTTCTTCGTTTCTTTCAAAACCAAAACCACAAAAAAATTACTACTTTGATTCAGTTTTGGAAGGGAAAATTTCTCGTGGCTATTGTTTGATCATACACAAGTGTTCTTCTCTTGTTGAAAGTAAAAAATAAAAAAAAAATAAAATCTGGGCAAAAAAAAAAAATTCGAATATTACAAAAAAAAAAGTGTTCTTGAAGTGTTGAGAAAAGAGAAGAGAAAAGAAGTTTCCAATTGATCAATTAGTGTTCTTACAATTTTTTCCCTTCTTCCTTTTTTTTTCATTTCCAAATCTTTTCCTTTCTAGCCTTTCTTTCTTTGTTTCCTTTAGTTTGATAAGTTTTGTGATTTTTGTTACTTGAGTTTTGGAAATTTTTGTGTTTTTGACTTGATTCCTCTAAGAACCCAAGGAGAACATAGAGTGGAAAAAGGCTTGAGAGATAAATTACATCTTGTGTGGAAAAAGCCAAAAAGAGTAAACAAAAAAAATACACTTTTGTGAGAAAAGAGAGGGAGTGTTGTGAGGACAAATTACATTTTCTACTACTCAAATGGGTGATAGTCCACCATTGTCACCAAGGACAACCACTCTACATGCTAGAATGGCCAATCAAGTTCAAGCACTCCAAAGACAAATGGAGCAAATGCAAGCCAACTATGATAGACAACTAGCCAACCTTCAACGGGATGACTCAAGTGGCAATGATAGTGAAGAAAGAGGGAGGCCAAGAGGAGGAAGACCTAGAAGAGGAGGCCATAGGGGAGGAAGGCGTGATGAGAGGATTGAAGGGGTTAAAATCAAAGTTCCTTCCTTTTTGGAAAGAATGACCCTGAAGCTTATTTGGAGTGGGAGCTTAAAATGGAGCAAGTCTTTGATTGTAACACTTACAATGAAAGAAAGAAAGTGAAGGTGGCAGCCTTGGAGTTCAAGGAGTATGCACTAGTATGGTGGGATCAATTCCAAAAGGAGAGGAGGAGAATTGGAGAGGAGCCAATTGAAACTTGGGAAGACATGAAAATTGTAATGAGGGAGGAGATTTGTCCCAAAGCACTACCAAAGGGACATTCACAATAAATTACAAAGACTCACCCAAGGTTCTAAAAGTGTGGATGAGTACTTCAAGGAGATGGAGTTGGCCTTACTAAGGTCAAATTTTGAAGAAGACCGTGAAGCAACTATGGCAAGGTTCTTGCATGGCTTGAACCAAGAAATTCAAGATGTGGTGGAGTTGCAAAACTATGTAGAGCTTGAAGATTTGGTGCAACAATCAATTAAGGTGGAGCAACAATTAAAGAGGAGGAAATCCAAATATTCCTCTTCATCATCTTCCAAATTCCCATCTTCAAATTGGAAGGACAAGCAAAAGAAGGAGGGTGCACCAAGCAAGGAGGCCGTGAGCACCTCTCAAGGCAAGAAGCCCATGGAGCCAACCACAAGGAGCCGAGATGTCAAGTGTTTCAAGTGTCTTGGTCGTGGCCACATAGCCTCTCAATGTCCAACCAAGAGAACTATGGTGTCCATGAATGGTGAAGTGATGTCTCAATCCGAAGCTTCAAGTGGAGAGGAAAGTGAAGAAGAAGTGTTCATGCCGGATGGTGACTTACTTATGGTGAGGAGGCTTTGGGAAGTCAAGTGAAGGAACATGAAGCTAGCCAAAGGGAGAACATTTTCCACTCTAGATGCCTAATTCAAGGTAAAGTTTGTTCTCTAATAATTGATGGAGGTAGTTGTGCAAATGTAGTAAGTTCTAGGTTGGTGTCTAAATTAAACCTTAGCACTAAAACCCATCCAACACCATATAGACTTCAATGGTTGAGTGAGGTTGGGGAGATGGTGGTGAACAAACAAGTGGAGGTTCCATTCTCCATTGGGAAGTATGAGGACAATGTTCTTTGTGATGTAGTGCCTATGGAGGCAAGCCATATGTTGTTGGGAAGGCCTTGGCAATATGACAAGAAGACCATTCATGATGGATTTTCAAACAAGTTCACTTTCATGGACAAGGAGCGAAAGGTTGTACTCTCTCCTTTATCTCCAAAACAAGTTAGTGAGGATCAAAAGAAAATGAGAGAAAAAGAGAGCAAGAGAGAAAAGAAAAAGAGAGTGAACAAGAGAAAAAAGTGATGAAAAATCAAAAAAAAAATCATGACAAAAAGAGAGAAAAACCAAGATGAAAAAGAGAGAAAAGAGAGTTGTCTTGCCACAAAAAGTGAGGTGAAAAGTGCATTGGTTTCAAGGCAGCCCCTATACATGCTTTTGTGTAGGGAATTTTGTTTAAATACTAACATTTCTAATGATCATTCTTTGTCTAGTGGTGTGAAAAATCTTTTCAGGAATTTGAGGATATCTTCCCTAAGGAAGTGCCACATGGCCTTCCACCTTTGAGGGGAATTGAGCACCATATTGACCTTATTCCGGGTGCATCATTGCCCAATAGGCCAGCCTATAGGAGCAATCCTCAAGAGACCAAAGAAATCCAAAAACAAGTGGAGGACTTGTTGCAAAGAGGATGGGTGCAAGAAAGCTTAAGTCCATGTGCGGTATCCGGTCATTTTGGTGCCCAAAAAGGATGGCACTTGGAGGATGTGCACGAATTGTAGGGCCGTGAACAACATCACCATTAAGTATAGACATCCTATCCCTAGACTTGATGATTTACTTGATGAATTGTTTGGTGCTTGCATTTTTTCTAAAATTGATTTGAAAAGTGGGTACCATCAAATTAGGATAAGGGAAGGGGATGAATGGAAAACCGCTTCAAAAACCAAATTTGGTTTGTATGAATGGTTGGTAATGCCTTTTGGTTTAACAAATGCACCAAGCACTTTTATGAGGCTTATGAACCATGTCTTAAGAGAATTTTTGGGAAAATTGGTGGTATATTTTGATGATATCTTAATATATAGCAAAAACTTAGATGAGCACCATGAACATTTAAGGGCTGTTTTGCTTGTATTAAGAAAAGAAAGAGTTGTATGCAAACTTGGAAAAATGTACTTTTTGTGTGGATCATGTGATTTTCCTTGGTTTGTGATTAATGCTAAAGGGGACCATGTGGATCAAGAAAAGATTAAGGCCATTCAAGATTGGCCAACCCCCAAAATGTGAGTGATGTGAGGAGCTTTCATGGTTTGGCTAGTTTCTATAGGAGGTTTGTTAAAGATTTTAGCACATTGGCTGCACCTCTTAATGAAATTGTCAAAAGAATGTTGGGTTTAAATGGGGGGAAAAACAAGAACAAGCTTTTAAGGAACTTAAGAAAAAGCTCACCCATGCACCAATTCTTGCTTTGCCTAATTTTGTAAAATCTTTTGAAATTGAATGTGATGCTTCTAATGTTGGTGTTGGGGCTGTTTTGATGCAAGAGGGGCACCCAATTGCTTATTTTTAGTGAGAAGTTATGGAGCTGCACTTAGTTATCCACCTATGATAAGGAGTTGTATGCCTTAGTGAGAGCTTTGCAAACTTGGCAACACTATCTTTTTGCCTAAGGAATTTGTAATTCATAGTGACCATGAATCTTTGAAATATTTGAAGGGTCAAGGAAAATTGAATAAGAGACATGCTAAATGGGTTGAATTTCTTGAACAATTTCCTTATGTTGTAAAACATAAAAGGGGTAAGGCCAATGTTGTGGCGGATGCACTTTCAAGGAGACATGCTTTACTTTCCACTCTTGAAACAAAGTTGTTTGGACTTGAATGTGTTAGGAATTGTATGAGACATGATGATGACTTTTCTCACAAATCTTTGCAAATTGTGTGCATTCAGCCCAAAATGGATTTTTTAGGCACCAAGGTTTTTTATTCAAAAAAAAGAGGTGAGGTGCCTAAAAGCTCCATTAGGGACTTACTTGTGAAGAGGCACATGAAGAGGGGGGACTAATGGGGCATTTTGAAGTTCAAAAGACTTTGGACATGTTGCATGAACATTTTTATTGGCCTCATATGAAATATGATGTGCAAAAATTATGAAAAATGCATTGTGCAAAAAAAAGTCAAAATCAAGTTATGCCTCATGGACTTTACACTCCTTGCCTTTTCCTGGTTTTCCTTGGATTGATTTATCAATGGACTTTGTTTGTTGGGTTGCCTAGGACAAAAAGTGGAAAAGATTCAATCTTTTGTTGTGGTAGATAGATTTTCAAAAATGGCACATTTTAACCATGCAAAAAGATCATGATGTGTCATGTATGTGGCGGATTTATTCTTTAAAGTGGTGAGACTTCATGGTCTCCCCAAGACATTATTAGTGATAGGGACACCAAGTTCCTAAGCCACTTTTGGAGGAACTTTGTGGGAAAGCTTGGAACAAAGCTTCTTTTCTCCACTACTTCCCATCCTCAAACGGATGGACAAACTGAAGTTGTGAATAGGACTCTTTCTTCCCTTTTTAAGGGCTGTGATTAAAAAAGAATATTAAGTATTGGGAGGGTGTTTGCCTCATGTGGGTTTGCATACAATAGGGCTATTCATAGCTCCCTCAATTTTTCCCTTTTGAGGTTGTTTATGGTTTTAATCCTTTCAACTCCCTCTTGATTTATTGCCTACTGCCTAATTCTTTCATTTTGAAGCATAAAGATGGTAGGTCCAAGGCAGAATATGTGAAGAAGTCCATGAGCAAGTTAAGGCCCAAATTGAAAAGAGGCGAGAGCTATGCAAGACAAGCCAACAAAGGGAAGGAAGAAAGTCGTTTTGAACCGGAGATTGGGTATGGGTGCATATGAGGAAAGAAAGGTTTCTTCCCAAAAGGAAATCAAAACTTCAGCCAATGGGAGATGGGCGCCATTTCAAGTTGTAGCCAAGATCAATGACAATGCTTACAAGTTGGACCTTCCTAGTGAACATGGGGTATTAGTGCAACTTTTAATGTGGCTGATTTGTCTCTTTTTCATGTGGGTGATGACGACTCTGAACCGAGGACAGATTCACTAAGAAGGGAGGATGATGCGGGCAATACCAATGAAGCCCAATTTGGACCAAGAGGCCATTCAAAGGCCTAGAGGCCCAATGACAAGAGCAAGAGCTAAAGAGGGCCCAACAAGCCCTAAGTCAAATGATTGGACTCTAATGGAAGCAAGGCAGTCAAATGATGAAGCTAAATGGATTAATGTGATCATCAAGAGGAAGGCCCAAATGAAAAGGGTGTATGAAGAAGAAACAAGTGGGCCGCATGTAGCAGGCCCCAATTTTATGTTCAAATTCAGTTGAATAAGTGGAGAATCATGCAAGTGGGACCACATGCATGTTCCTCACAGGTGGTGTTTTTATTTAAGATAGTTGTAAATTGTGGAGTTACATTTAATGTGATAAGAGTTATTCCACAGTTATGATCTTTTGTGTTTTTTTTGTTGGTGGCTGTACCTATACTTTAGCCGTCAAAAGGTTGTCTTAATAAGTGGGTAATTAGTGTCATGAATAGGCTCAATCAATCTATTTTCGTTTCTATTACTGATGCTCAAGATTCGACTAGCCACTGTTAAGCATGAAACACCTTGGAAATGGAACTTTTGATGTGATTTGGAATTTTCCATTGTTGGTGAGCATTGTTCTCCTAAGTTCTTGGTTGAACCAAGGTTTCTATCATATCAAGAATTCCATATTCTGTGGTAGATTATTCGGACTATCAGCAAATCCTTATTGTTTGTGGGTATACCATCTTCTCCTCTTTCCATTTTCTTCTTTTATTCTTCAATTCTTGTTTTGTTGCAATTTGGAATCATCTCATTTTTGAGTTTAATTTGAAAATTTCACAACACTATCAGTTTCAATCAAATGAATCCATAACAAAGACAACCCCATCTTGTTTTGTCACCTTGCAATAAATTGGAAGCATTAGGGTTTTGTCTTGTGAAATCAGCCTCATTTTCCCTACTGTTTGTTGCCAAGAACTCTCTTTTTGCTCATTTTTTCCACTTTTTCCCTCTTGCTCATCACTCTTCTTTTCCCTCTTTTTTGTCATCACTCTTCTTTTTCACTCTCTATTTCTTCCCTCATTCTCTTGTTTTCTTTCTCTCTCTTTCTTCTCATTCTCTTTCTTGTTGGGTCCTTCTTCCTTCTTCATATGGTCTTCAAAACTTTCTATTTGTCTTTTCATTCTTTCCTCTTTTCAACCTCTTTTTTCGTTCTCTCTCATCTTCATCCGCCCTCTCATGCATTTCCGGATACACTCTTCAACCTCTTTCCTATGTTCTTGCACATAGTAGGGGTTTTCAAATGTAACATAGCAAAGAATACAAGTTAGAAAATAACAAAATATATACCAAGAACCAATCCACTCACCAAGTGTGCACAATGTATATTTCACTCAATTGGCTTTTCCACACAAGATGTAATTTTTTTCACTCTTGCCTTTTTCCACTCAATTGTCCTCTTTTAGGCCTTAGAAGAGTCAAACACAAAACACACAAAAATTGAAAATTCAAGTAGCAAAATTACAAAACTTATCAAAAACAAAGGAAACAAAAGGAAAGGCTAGAAAGAAAAATCTTTGAGAATAATGAAACAAGAGAAAATAATTTTTTCTTTTGGATTTCTTGGGAAGAAAAAGAAGAAAGGTAGAAGATGAAGAACAAAAAGAAGAAAATGAAAAACATAAACTCAAAATTCAGCAAAGCCCTAAGCTTTGATACCATGATGAACAACCAAATGAATAAGTTTGCCATTTGGTGATCTTAGGTTGAATTAATCCATGTATATTAACGATTTCGAATTGTGTTTAATTTTTAGAAAACAACAAATGGAAGAAGAAAAGGAATGGAGATAGGCGCCACAAACCCAAGGGGTTTGATAAGCCAAGTGAGGATTCATACGAAAATCTTGGATTCTTGATAGAACAAGGTTTGCTCAACCAAGAGACAAAGAGAACAAAGTCCACAAATGGATTCAATCCAAATTCAACATCCAAATTTTTTCATTGTATTTCTAGATGCATACATATGGGAAAATGGGGTGCATAGAATATGCTTACAAAGTGTCATGTAGTAGGCTACTTCCCCATAAAGCAATAATTAACATGTGCACCGTCCACACAAAGCATAATTAACATGTGCCGTCCAAAATTTATTACACTTTTAACAAGATTAAAATAAACTAGAAAATACTACTTTTTGAAGTGGGCTTCCAAGCCATCATGGGTCTTCTAGTTGAATGAGATAGGTCATCGATTTGAACTCCATTCCATTTAGTCTCATTCTTGGAATTTGCTTCTATCAAAATAGCCACCATGTAATTAAGAGCTTGTTGGGCTTTCTTGTGTCTAACTCTTGTCATGGCCCCACCAAGTCCTTGATTCCTTGATCCATGGTCTTCATTGAGCTCATATCATTATTGTTGGAAAGTTGAGTTGCCCCCCGGCTCATATCATACCCTCCTTCTTTAAGAAATTCGTCACGAATTTACTTGACTTCAATCCAAGCTTGTTATCAAATCTTGTGTTTAGATATCCGTACTTTGGGTAACATTACAGAGTTCCCAAGCCATGGGGTACCTCCTTGGGATGAGCTCTTGAATTACATCGGTTTGTATCAAACTTAAGTTCAAAATATATTTCAATAGGAGGTAAAAGCCTTGAGTAGGTGCTTCTGATGAGCCTTTTGGAATCCATGCAAGTATCAAAACTATGGGGTACTTCCTTTGGGATGAGAATCCTACAAATTCTGTAAAAGGTTTTAACACGACTAGGCAAAAAGAGATCATTAGAAGCATTGGCAATTAAACAGAAAGCCCTTGCAATAAATTAGGCATTAGAGCTGTCTTGAAATCAAGCCCTATTTTCCCTCCTCATTTCTTTGTTTATGAGAACTCTCTTTTTGCTCACTTTTTTTCACTTTTTCCCTCTTGCTCATCACTCTTCTTTTCATCTCTTTTTTGATTCATCACTCTTCTTTTCCTCTCCTATTTCTTTTTCCTCATTCTCTTGTTTTTCTTTCTCTCTCTTTCTTACTCATTCTCTTTCTTGTTGGAGTCTTCCACCAACTTCTTCACATAGTCTTCAAAACTTTCTATTTGTCTTTTCATTCTCCTCTTTTCTCAACCTCTTTTTTTCGTTCTCCTCTCATCTTCTTGTCCGCCTCTCATGCATTTTCCGGATACACTCTTCAACCTCTTTCCTATGTTACTTGCACACATAGTCGGAATTTTCAAATCACCCATACCAGCAAAAGAATACAAGTTAGAAAATAACAAAATATATATATGAGAACCAATCCACTCACCAAGTGTGCACAATGTATATTTCACTCAATTGGCTTTTCCACACAAGATGTAATTTTTTTTCACTCTTGCCTTTCCTCAATTGTCCTCTTTTAGGCCTTAGAAAGTCAAACACAAAACACACAAAATTCCAAAATTCAAGTAACAAAATCACAAAGACTTATCGAAAACAAAGAGCAAAGAGGAAATGAAAAAGAAAAATCTTTGAGAATAATGAAACAAGGAAAATAATTTTTTCTTTTG